>PYAF01000641.1:557356-597517 GCA_007407185.1 Glycine tomentella | reverse complement strand
TTCTTTTTTTTTTTTTTTTTTTTTTTTTTTTTTTTTTTTTATCTTGACTATTGGGTGAATTAAAGATAGGAACATGTGATTACCGTGCTTTGAACTGGAGACTTCAGATATTCTGTCTTCATGCCCTGCTTCCATTGTTTATTATTCTATCGTCCACAGTTTTGTTTCCTCCTGTAGTATCAAATTAACCTGCATATTTTAGTCAGGCAATATATTTTCCTCGTCTTTAGAAAGTTTTTAAACAATAAGTTGTTGATTTTTATGATCTCTTTAGTTTTCTTTTGAACCTGTTCATTTTCTTTTGTTTTGCTGACTAATTTTGTTAATTGAATTTCATATTCATAGTCTGTGAGCATTACCGAGTTTCTGAAGCCCGCTGAGGGGGAAGCATACTATAACCCAGGACGTGGTAGGGGCCGTGGTCGTGGTTCACGAGGCGGAGGAGGCGGAGGCGGTTACCGTGGAAGTGCTACCAACAATGCACCTGCTCCATCCATTGAAGATCCCGGGCATTTCCCAACCTTGGGTGCCAAGTGAGGCCTTCCCAGAACCCTTTTGTCATATCCCTGTCCTATTTTCAATTTTGGGTTCTCTTATTTGAACTTAAGCAGGAAAGGAACTATGGTAATTGGATTTCCTGGATTAGAAGGTTCATTTAATTTTATGCCTTAAAAGTGTAAATTTAGGTTGTTCTTCATACTGTCATGTATATCCCTTGAAGCCTGTTCCTCCTTGTGCTTTAATTTTACCGCGTTTGATATTTTGGGGGAATATGGTCGGGGTAAGACATAAATGTTGTTGAGTTCCCTTTTCTTCATAGATAGACATCTCAGTTTTGCTTCAATTTTTGGTTTCTCATCCCCAATTCTAGTCAAGAATCAAGAATAAGTTAAAATAAATATAAGTGGAAACTTTTTTCTTTTTTATTGCAAAAAAAAAAGGCTGGACCTATCCATTGTGCAAGTGCTTGCTTTGCACACTACCTAAATGTTAGACAGTAATGGTTTGACACGTGTAACACAGAATAGAACGGTTTGACTTGTTCGGTGTTCTTTGTTTTCATCCTTTCGGTGGAACCAAAATGTTTTGTAGCCTTGTGTCAGTTGTTTGCTAATCTTTTTAAAATATATTAAACATACCCGTACTAAGTCAAACTGTCTCAAACGCCTACTTGCATTATAATCTAGTTGGCCACATTGCCAAGGTAAAGCATATTGAAATTTTAGTTATGCTAAAATATTGTTGAAAAGTGTATTTCAATCAAGTTTTTTAGATAATTTTATAAAATTCTCGCTTTTATCCATTAAATGGTTTTGAACTTAAGAAATTTATTTTAATTTTTTACTCAAACTGAATAAACTTGGCGTTCCTTAATCTGTGACTGAAAAAACTTGACATTTTCAATATGTTCTAATTAAAAATTGTAATTTAATCGATTCAACTCGATAAACTAATGAAACTTTCACTCATGATCATGAGATTGTCCTTTTGCACAAGTATTCCTTCAGCTTCTAAACAACTTATCACTTGAGGCAATGAAATAAAACAATCACATGAGGGGAGGAAAAAACAGACCTAGAGTAGGAAGGGCTCTTCTAATGACATTTAAACAAGAAAAATCATTTTAAAAAATATGTAGAATAATATAAATCAATTGGAAAGTGATGCTTTTTAGTGAAATTATTACTGGATAAAATCCTAACCATTCAATAAATTTTATTAATATAATATGTTTCTATTATAAAGTGATAGTTTTAAAAAATGAATAGTAAGAATGGTCACACTTGATCATCACAATTTTTTTTTCCAGTTGAGAGTCCTTAGTCAATAAGCTTTTGTTAAATTAAAGTGTTCAAATCATAGCTTATTCATAAACCTCACTATGAAGTTATCGAAATAAGTTAAAAGAATTTATTTAATAGTTTAATATGTGAGCATTGATAGTATCGACTAATAAAAAATAATCTTAGTATTATTTTTAAGTTAATTATTATAAACTTTAACAAATTTATTATACATGATAATTTGAAATTAAATAATAATATAAGAAAACTTTATATTGTCATAACAAGTATCATTTATCCTTATTTAAATAAGTCTCTTCAAGATATTTATAGAATTAAGTTCTAAAAATCTAATAAGAAGTTCGTAATTGTAAATCAATTCTAGATACCCAATTCTAGTTCCCTACAACCTTTGCAAATGGGTTTAGGTCTGCAATTAATTTTGTTGTATTGACATTTATAGCAAAGAATGCCAACCTTTTTCAAATTCAAATGAAGGATGCACCTAACAAATTCAAGTTGGATAAAGAACTTATTCCATCTGCTCAAAGTAAAACTAGGTAAATAAATTTATCTCATCCAGAGGCTCCTTCCCACCTCAAGACACAGAAATATTAGGCAGTTCTAGATTATCACTTATATATGTTCTCAACCAATTTATATTTAGCTAATTTTCTTTATCATTGTAGGATTAATTTTAATCACATTCGAAGTCTTTATCTATCAAAATTTTGCGCTTTGCGACATTCTTTACGGGAAAATGGCACAAAAACAAACGTTGAGTTTGGAATCATTCAAAATCCAATTTAGTCTTTTGAAGATGCACCACAAAGATACAGTGCTAGTTCATAAAAAAAAAAAATGAATTAATTATATTTTTGACCCTTAAACTTTTTTTTATTTTTAGTTCCTAATAAAAAATTCATCAGTCTTACTCCCTAAAATTTTTCAGTCATCGTTTTTAGTCCTTCTGTGAAGTATTAATGGATGATGTGACGGCTGTAGATAAGCCAGATGTCAACTCTTTGGGCACTTCATTTTCTGACAGTTTTAACCGCCAGATAATGCTTCTACTAAGTACGACCCAGTCACAAGTCACAACACTAGGCACATTCAACCTGCGACTCCGAAATTCCTTTCCCTCTTCCGTACAGCCACCGTCCCCACCAGATCGGCATCGTGTTACATACTCAATAGCCTAGCAAGAACCCAAGAGGATTCCATTGATTCCAGTGAGTACACTCCCACCGAAACTTGCTGCAGCCTCAACCCCCTCACCACTCATCATATTTTTATCAACTTTTTTCTTGAATTTGGATGTTTCTTGGTTACTCGTTAGTTTCAATGTTTTTTTTTTTTTTGGGTGAACCGTTAGTTTCAATGTAGTTGAATGGGTTCAACGTGAATTGGTTCAGCATGATGTTCCTGGGTTACATCTTATTATGATTTTTTTTTCTCTTTGTTATTTGAATTGGATCCGTTTAGCTGTTAATTGGGTTCATGTGTGCATGAATTGAAAATGTTATTGATAGGTGGTTCTGACCTGCAACGAAAAGGGGAAAAAGGGAGAAGCAAAATGTGAATACTTAGTGACGCATTATCTGAAGTTTTAAACCGCAAATTTGTTTAATACATTTTACTGAGATTTTTTGACCGCTAGAAAATGAGCTGCCGCAAATATTTTTAATATGAGAAATTAATGATACATCATCTATTAACGGCAAGATTTAATGGCACAAACTAAAAGCATTGACAAATAAAAGCATCAAATTGATCAATTTTTGTTTAGAAACTAAAGGTAAAAACATGAAAAAGTTCAGGGACTAAAATATAAATTAGCCTCTAAATAAAACTAATATAAATTCAGTCTTTTCAACATCAATTTGATTCGTTGCTCTAAACTCTAAAAAAAACATTAGTTTGATTCATAAGTTACTGTTTTTTATAACAGAATTTATTAAATTGGTGTTCAAAATCTTTAAAAAATATATAATAATGTCCTGTATACCTCGAAGGACAAATTTAAATATTTGCGAAAAAGATAAATGTTATTTTCTTTTTCGTTACATGTTTCAAGAGCAAAGAACTTGACCACAACCGAACTTGGCAAAAAAGGACACGCTGGAATATGAATTGAAACAGACGAGCATCCTTATCAAACCAAATTTAGTTGCGAGGACATCTCTTTATTCCTTAACTTTTGCTGTTCGTTTGGATGAGTTATCTAAAAAATTGAAAAATATTTCAATTTTTTTTTTTTTGTCATACCTTGAGTTTAGAGAAAAATAAAAATAGAAATTATGCTCTGTTTATGCATGGGCTGCGCATTTTAAATTAAGTCATTCTTTATAATTACAATGACTTTGGAATTGTTGTCTTTTGGAATTGTTGTCTTTCTTCAACGGCACGGGAATGCCATTTAATCTCCAAAGTGTAAATTAAAATGAGTCCAACCGACTCATGTTGGAAGTTTGGAACAGAAATTCCACGGGCTTAAATGACAGGGTTTTGAAAACAATAAACATAATTGGTTTGGTTTCATTTAATCTCCCATCATAGAATGTTGATTGCATAACATAAGTACATATTTGTGAGTTTAAAATTCTTACACACACAAAGTGGAGTGTAACAGCCAAACGTGGAAAGCGAAGGAAATAACGTGTCTATGCCAAGAGATTGGTCTATGCTGTTCTATGACAGCACATTTTGCGGCAATCAAATAAACAAAAAAGTAGTAGTCCCAAATGAAAAGTTATGAATAGGAATATATATTTAGCATGGATGAGTATTATACTTTGCACAAGCCACATCATTAAGTATATTCAAAGAATGGGATCACCTAGGTCAGTTCCAAACCAACAGACAAATTCTGACACTGGTCCACTATTTAGCGAAATATAATAATAAAAAAAATCTTACACGAAATAGGTGACCAAATAAAATGGATCTGAGTAACTGTGGTCAGGAAGAGCAGCACCCACCTTTCTGTGCAACTGGCTGACCCCTGATCTGCACTGTTGGAGGCCTTGCATTATTTGCAGGTTGGCTTGCCATTCTGCATTCACAAGATAAAATACCATCATATTAGCTTAGAAGGAATAGTTGCTAGACAAAAAAAGGTATATTAATATGATCTATATATAAGTACTCTCCTTGCAAAAATCTTGTGAGATTGGATAACTAATCCCTTTTGCCTCAACTAGAATAGTCTATTCACTTTTCAGCAAATTCTAAGTTTGGTCTCTGGAGATTGGCATCACATTTATATTTATTCTGAAATTTTTTGCTATGTTTAACTCACACAATCTCACAAAAAAATAGGACATAAAAACAGTCTAGTAACCCATATCTTTGCTCTAATAAAGAAAAATACAAGAAAAAAAATGACATTTATAACTCTTTCTCAATTGACTTTTCAGCTATGGAAACTGACAACATCAGATACTAAGTATAATTATTCATCGAGTAAAGCGGTAACAATTTTTCCTGGGCTTGCTTCTAAGGCCAGGCTACATTGAACTTATGTTATCTTCTTGAATATCAACTGTTAAATAAACAGGAATGTATACCTATCCTTGATTGAAGCAGCCATCGCCATGAAAGCCTGTTCGACATTTGTAGCATCTTTTGCACTTGTTTCCATAAAAGGTATGCCTATTTCATCTGCAAATGCCTATCAAAGGAAAAACAAAACATAAAAGGTGGGGTAAGGGTAGCTGAAATAGGAATAAAAATTTGAAACTTAATATGAAAAAATGAAAAATTCAAGGGATTGACAAAGCTATACCTTAGCCGTTTCATATGACACAGCTCTATTTGCTTCCAGATCACACTTGTTGCCAACCAAAAGCTTATTAACATTATCACTTGCATAGCGATCAATTTCACTGAGCCATTGCTTCACATTATTGAAGCTCTCTTCATCTGTCACATCATAAACAATCTGCCAGAGGAACCAGTTAGTAAAGCATGCAAGGATCCACCTACAAAGGGGAAATAAATATCTAAAAGCCCATGCCAAGAAAATCATCACCCACAATGATCCCATGGGCACCACGGTAGTAGCTACTGGTGATTGTCCTAAATCGTTCTTGCCCAGCTGTGTCCCACTACATATAAAACAGATCACAAATCTAGGTAAGAAAACTATCTGTCAACACAACCATGAATTTTGGTGATCCACATGGTCTAGAAACCGTCATCACTGAAAAGCAAAATATTACACCAACAAAGAGAATAAAATAGTTCGGTCAAGCTCACTGGAGACTTAATATCAATATATCAATAGATAACGAGACAAAGGCCAATCAGATACATACGATCTGTAGTTTAATGGTCTTTCCGTCTTGCTCAACGGTACGTATTTTCTACACAAATTGACATGAAATGGTGAGTTTAGACATTGCTTCAAACAGTTTCAGATAAAACTTTGTAGAGTTGTACTCACAAAATCAACTCCAATGGTGCTTATGTAGCTTTCGATGTACGAATCATCCTGTAGCATAAAATATAAATTATTATCAAGACATCAAGTTAATCCAAAATACTGCATTAGGTTAGAAAGTGAAGTGACATGACTATCACAATCTCTAGCCGTAGGCTTTCTTTTTAAGTCACATAAATGAATTAAAACAGGCTAATAATTCCTTTTTTTTACCCTTTATTTTTAATTAGACATTCTCCAAAGGCCAAATTCACTTGTTCAAATCACAACAAAACCAACAATAGGAGACACAACCTCGTCACTTTCAGCATAATCCAACAGGAGAGGTTTGACTAGGAATAAGGATATATGAGGATTCAGTGCATCTGCAGTGCTGAAATCCTTTGTAATCTTCTTTCATTTTTCTGCAATTTCAGTCTCAAAGTGGGCTACCTATGCTTGTAAGGAGTTTGATCTCCCTAAATTTTCTACTCTAAAATTGAGTTCATATCAAAATACCTACCAAAAGTTTATTATATATTTATATTTTCTTGAATAACTATAGCATGTTACATGTATTATTGTATTGGACAGCTAAATAATAAACCAGCAAATTAGCAACCATTCTACGTGTGGGGAATTGGGGAAAGCATACATTATTACCCATAGGGAGAGAGGCAAAATGATCCAAAGTGATAAGGCTAGTAATTGTTTCACTTTTTATTTTCATATTACAGATTACAGAACTCCAACACAGTCAAGACCTCAAACAGAGAATAAAACATGTAGCTATCATTTATTAAAATGTTGCAGTTACTAGTTACAATATTCAATCACAGCACACCCAAAGGATGCTATTATTATTCTTTAGGACAGGAGATGTAACTAAGTAGAAAAACACCAAAAATGGAAATAAAAATTATAACATTATGTTACCGGGAACAAAATCCACTAATCCAGTAGTAGTCAGAATAATAACTAGCATAAAAAGCAGTTGAAAGCTTACAGCAAATCTCAGAAGAAGGCATGATTTACCAACACCAGAGTCTCCAATAAGAAGTAGCTTGAACAGATAATCACTGCAAAGAATAACCACAGCATATCAACTTTGTCTCTTATAATAGACTGAATCAGACACAGAAGCAACCATTTCCCTTTCACACACAATCCTTAAGATAACAGTTAAATAGAAAACCAAACATAAAGTATCAATTCAATAAGATCTATAAACCAATACTTCCAATACTTCATTAGCTTTTTATCTAAACACATGAAGACATTAGCTTTTTCTCTTATTGCTTGATCTAAGTAGAATAGCCCAACACCATATAAGTACCAAATCCAAATCCCATACTTCCAATGCGGGAAGTCAACTCCCATATCAATGTAACAACCTTGCAAACAGCCTCTCATGTTTCCCCTAATCTCATGTTTAATTGTTTAGAATAATTTGATGTTCTCCCAATGAACTGCCGTTCAAATCATGCAACCACAAATCAAACTACCATACAGTATGTGCATTTCAACTCTTTGAAATAAACAAGGGACAAGATCAGGGTAACTCTTCATTTCAAAATCAATCACACAAACACAAGCGATCGCTATCGCTGGCGAACGCGTGATTGAAAAACAATAAATTTCAATCTCCCCAAAAAGTAAAAGAATAAAAAATCCAGTGGGTCAAAATCTATGTAAACCAATCAATCTAGGGTTACACACCAACAAGATTTGCTGCTAACAGAACCCAACCCATATTCACCAATTTAACTGCAACCCCACATACCCTTTTGGCAGGGAACATGAAAAAAGCGAAAAAGGAACGAACTTCGCTGAAATCGGACATGATTCGAAGAAAAGGGAATAAAGGAACGTACTACTCGGGATTCATTTCAAAGGAAGAAAGTGGGGACTGCGTATTCGCCAGAGATAGGTCCGGTGTCGGTGCTTCACCTTGGAATATAAGGAGAATCGCACGCACGAAGGAATCGAAAGACAGCCTCGCTGGATTCGCTTGGTGCTTCTTTTCTTTTGAATCAAAATCGCGTGGAAACGGGACAAATACGTCGTATTTGTACTGATTATTTTTCCAACCTTGTTTTGCTACGAAGTAATGTTCGCTTTCTCATTATCTTATCTTTTTCCAAAGACAATCTATTTCATATAAATAGACCGGTCAATAATTAAATCTTGAACCACTTATTAAAAAAACACAATTTACTATCAATTATATCAACAATTTTTGACATACATTAGTTTTTTATATTTTTGAAAGTTTCATTTTAATATATTTTTTTTATTTTCCATTTAGAATGTTTAACTTTGTTAGTGTTTTATTTTTAAAATAAATAATTAATTTAACATAATAATAACTAAAAATCGACATTATTTTCATTTTACTTTAAAAATTATAAAACAATCTAACCCCTAACCTTTTTCCTTCCCCAAACACAACACAACCTCCCGCATCATTATGTTAGGTGTCCCTTTATCTCACGTATATGCAAGTGTAATGGAGAATTAAAATTACATAATTTTTGTTAGAAAATACTTGTGTATTAGTGTTTTTTTGTTTTTATTTTTCTCATTTTTTTTCTCATTTATTTGTGTTTGCCTAGACAAAATTGGGTATCTACACTTGAAAATTTGGAAGAAGACAGACAAAAGAGTTAACACGGAAGGGAGAAACAGATGAGGGGGAGTGTATTTGGAAGAGTAATAGGAAAGGAAAGTATACAAGAAGAGAAGTGCAAATAGCAACTCCCGTTTTGTAATCACATTGTTCTAGTGGACCTTTAAAGTTCTAGCTTTATTGGAATTTTCTTTTTGGTCCTGTATGTTAACAGGCGAGATTTATTTATACTTCTTTTTTTCAATTCACACTCTTTTTTATTTTTTCCACGTGTTTGATTTGTAACAAAATTTGAATCTCCCATATCCATTGTCCTTTCTCTTTGCTTTTCCTTTTCACAATTACCAGCAGCTTCCATATTCATAAGTTGGCAGATAATTTCCTCTGCAATTACTATCTTTACTAGATTTCATGTAAAACGCCTTTAAAGTTTAAACTGCATATGTTTGTTGGCTAACCGCATTTTTGAAACCTCGTTCAGACTTGAAAGTTAAAGATGCCTCCCCTGGATGCTAATCATAGTAGCTTTTGCGTCATCATGCAGGGACACGTTTCCAAACACATATTTAGAGTATGTTTGCTTCATACGTTAGTGCTATACTTTTGAAAGTTGTCACGTGACACTTGTGCTCGTGCCACTTGATTATTTCCCTTATAATTTAGCATATCCTTTACAAGAATCTGCAGCCTTTGATTGTATTCTTGATCCCAAAGTTCTGTTATATACTTGAAACATGGTATCCATCAAGATTCTTTTCTCGTTTGTTTTGGTGTTTCTAGCACACTCTTCACCCCAATTTGCTTGTTTATCCAAAACCGTTTCTTTGGCCCTGCTGCCAGCATAGTTACTGCTCGTGATCAAGCTGCAGCTGAGAACGGTGAAGCAAACGCTCTGTTAAAATGGAAACACAGCTTCAACCACTACAGCCAAGATCTCTTATTATCAACATGGAGAGGTAATAGTCCGTGCAAATGGCAAGGAATTCGGTGTGCCAATTCCAAGTCAGTCTCCGGCATAAATCTTGCATATTATGGACTGAAAGGTACACTTCACACCCTCAACTTCTCCTCTTTCCCTAACCTCCTCGGACTAAATATCTACAACAAATCCTTTTATGGGACTATATCTCCACAAATTGGTAACATGTCCAAAGTAAATGTTTTGAATTTTTCTTTAAATTCTTTCCATGGTTCCATCCCTCAAGAAATGTTGCCACTAATGAGTTTACATGCCCTTGATCTTTCCCAATGTCTTCAACTAAATTTATGCCAATAACCTTTCTGGATCTATCTCTGCTTCCATAGAAAACTTGCCCAATTTAGAGGAACTAGCTCTAGATAGCAACCAAATTTCGGGTTCTATTCCAACCACAATTGGAAATTTGAGAAGACTTGACGATCTTGATTTATCCGAGAATGATTTCATTGGCCATTTGCCACCTCAAATATGTTTGGGTGGGTCACTAGCATTCTTTGCTGCTTTTCACAACCATTTTACTGGTCCAGTGCCAAAAAGTTTGAAGAACTGCTCTAGAATTGTAAGACTCAGGCTAGAGGGAAACCAAATGGAAGGAGATATATGATATATCGCAAGATTTCGGTGTCTCTCACAATTTGGAATATATTGATTTGAGTGACAATAAATTTTACGGCCAAATTTCACCAAACTGGGGAAGTGCCCTATTCTTGATACGTTGAAGATATCCAACAATAATATTTCAGGTGGCATACCAGTCGAGCTTGTTGAGGCAACTAAGCTAGGAAGGCTTCACCTTTCTATGAGAAATTTGCATCAACGAGACTTGGTTTTCTTTCAGTAGAAAAGCATCGTCCTGATCAATTCACAGTTAATTGGATTTTTCATCCTTCAATTCTAGAAGATATTATTGTCTATAGAATTATGTGGTTGCAGATTGCAATTCTCTCTCTCTCTAGAACTAGCTTGAACTGATATTTATGTTTTATAAATTTTGTCCTTTTCTTGTTATTTACACTTTCTAATTTTATTGGTTCATCTAGATTGCAAAGAAAGTGCAGAGCTCCCAATGTTGATGAGTATGAAAGATGGCAAAAAAAGATTAAGGAAGCAGAAACACAGGTGGGGAGGTTCGGAATTAGGATCCTTTTCTGAAATATCAGTGTGGCTACCTTTATACAACATGCTTACTACATTGACTTTCAGGTGAGATGTATTTCAAAGCATTATACAATGACTACTATCTTTGAAGTTCTGTTCAATTAATAAATATATCTATGATTGCCTATTGTCAGGGTGCCAGCTCTGGATCCTAAATATAAGATAGTTGTTCTGGCATCAAAGTAGGGGTGCATTTCCACTCTTGTTATCTTGTCTTCTTTTGTTTTCAATGATCTCCTGCTATTTCTATTACAAAGATTGAGTACAATGTGATGTTGTAGGAAGCTGAAAAGGAAAGACTTAGGGAAGAATTTGAGGGTGAGATGGAACTCTTAGCCACACATGAGGTCCAATTAATATATCGGTTGATGTGCATTGCTTAATGCAGTGACAATCCATACGACAGTATAGTGTTAAAGCAAGAGTCTCAATTTGCAAAGGCGAAAGATAATAGTTTTTTGTGTGTTATAAGATATATTCTTTATTGTCAGTGGCTGTGCTGAGTTGTGTATCTTGTCAGTTAACTCATTCATCATCACACTTCATAAGTAATTAACTCATGCTCTATACTCCGTAATCTAAAGTTTGACCACCAACACACCTAATCTAGACATGAATATAAACTCTCTAATCTCAACACTCAAGGTACTTGTTTCCTAGTTTAGAAATCTTCAGTTGCCATGTTTCATCCCTGGAGATATTCTCCTCAACAAAACTAGGAAAGCAATGAGTTTTATTACTTTATGTTGAATCCAAGGTATATTGGTATTTGTTTCGAGATATGTTATGTAAGCATCTAGGTATTGATACTGAATGTTAAAAAATTCTACTATCCGATTAAAGATCTCAAGGAGGAAATTGGAGATTGAGAAATTGTAGAGTAAGTTTTTATGATAGATAAGGAATGAGTGTTCCTATTTTGAGATCTTGAATCCAATGGAGGGTAGGGAAGAAAGGTCTGTATCATATTTTATGTCTGGAAATTTTTAATGGAAATAGAGCAATAACTACTTGTGCTAGGAAAGAAAATTAATGGTACCTACTGAAGTTTTATCTTTACTTCTTGTGAGTTGTAACTTGACAATGGCTTAGGTGATCAATATCTATCAAGAATACAATATGTAATTGTAAACTTAATTCTATTATTATCAAGTCTAATTATCTCTTTGATACAATAAAGGTGCTGGAGGTTGATATCAACATTGGATATGCAGATATTGTTAACACGCACGTTGTTAATGGTTATATTCCATCGTATTTATTTCCTTGCTGATAGCTATATTGGCTTAACAACTTAGACGTGACAGCACACTACAATACATGGACATTCAAGAGCTAAATAAGAATAAATAATTAATATGTTAGAAATTTAGCTATCTAGCAAATTCGATTGAATAAAATACAATGCAAAGTGATCACTATTCTACCTGTGGAGTGCATGGAATCTAACCAAGCCTTTTAAATTCCTACATTTTTTTTTGATCGGCAAAAAACATATTTACATTTATAGATATAAAAGCCGTACCGGAAATACAATGTAACAGTAGTCACTAGAGTTACAGCATAGAATGGGAGTAACAAATCTGCAGCCCATTCCCAGCATAACTCCCGTGCATACAAACAAACATGCTTAGCCGTATGAGACACATCAATTTCTCCTTATTCTAATTGCAACATCAATGTTACCTAATCTACTGTGTAAAACCAGTACAAAATGATAGAAAGTTCGCTTTATTTCGTTCGAGTAACCAAAAGTAAGTTTCCGCTTTATTTGTGCAACTTCAACCATTTCAAAGTTCCTCTCATGTTTTCCATCTTGGCATTTTCAAGTGAGTCTCTGATATCAGTCTCTTTTGTCTTTCCTCTGTCTTTTCAGGTTGACCAGAAGCTTCCAGATTCATAAATATTAGGAATTTTTCGTGTGATCAAGTGAAACTACAAGTTTTGAAATAGTAAGAAGACTTTTTTGTCCAAGTCGTCTTTCAAAGGACTAATGTTTATCATGACAATTCCAACTAAACAACTAATGTTTTGTAAAAGTATTTTTTCAAAGGTTTGTTGTTACAATTTTAAAGAACAATGAAATTGGAATGTGTAGTCCTTGATTTCTAGGCTGGAGCGGGTTTGGAGCAGCACCGTTATGGACCCGTAATTGGAGTGAGGGTGGATACCTAAGGTGTGAGTCCAGGTTGCGGACATGCAGGGTAGCAGTTCAGGGCGAGTGTTTGCGAGCCTCCATTGATTTCTTCATGTAGGTAACTACGGTTTAACCCTAGGCTTTCAAAAATGATTTCCAATAGTTGATTTTGTAGAACTTGCACTGCTTTTACGTACTTTCCCATCTTCTCCCTGTTAGCATGCATGTCATTGTTGTGTATATTTTAATTAAGACTAGGGCAATGATAGGGACATGAATTTGAAAAGCTTTCATCATGGAAGCGGCAAAATGGTTTCAATTATGATAATTCAATTTGTGAAATAATGGTTTCATATTGTTGCTGGATAAAATTTTGGCATTTGAAAAAAAGGTCTATATATATGAAAGCAATTTTTTTCCTACAAAGTTTTTTTCTTCTCACCATTTAACTTTTACATCATATATCTCTACACTCATTATTCTTTTATGGTAGAAAAGGAGGAGAGGTAATTAAGCTCTGTAAAATTTATCTTCCCTCAGTTGGATGGGTATAAAGACTACTAATGTAAAAGTTGAGGTGTGTAAAAGAATCAAAGAGACAATTTTAAGAATAATTAATTAGGATCATATATATTTTCATACCTCCCTTTTCTTGTAGTACTCTATCCCACACTGCTTTTAATGGTATAAAAAAATCATTTTGTCTTAAAATATATTTTCTTGGGGTTCTCATATTTTTATATATTTTACCTTTAGTACAAATAGCAAGTAGGGGTGGGGTAGTGTGAAAAAAAGGGATTGTGGGAGAAATATTTTTGAAAGTTTTGTAACGAACTAACGATACCTGTAATTCGATGGATTTGAAGGCCACATGTGAATCCAATCCGATATTGGATGAGAGGAGTGTTTAATGAAATCTCTCCAGCAGTAAACTTCATCCCTAGCTTGGTTAAGGCTTGTCCCATACCTTACAGTTTTGTAAACATCTTCAGAAAATAAACGCATCTTTTCATCATTAGGGAGGTTGAAGAATTCTGTTGCGACTTCGAGGGCTTCATCCATTACCGATTGATCAATTCCATGGTTAATAACCTACAAAAATATATAAGTAGTCGTTTGTAAATGCAATATTACAGTATAATAAAAGTCACCATAGAAATTAAATATGTCTAATTGTCTCCTCTAAATTTAGCTCACTTTGAAGCAAGGGGTGTCGTCTTTGCTTTTAAAAAAACTACATACTTATCCACTCACTCAGCCAACTCCTATATACACACTCTTAAATATATATGCAAATATGCACGTTCATGTGTATGCTTGGAGTTCACTGGCAAAGTTGTATGATTTGTAATTGGTCATGCGTTACCAGAAATTGGGACTTATATAAAATAAAGGAAATCAGAATTGTAATTATGATTGATGGAATCAGACATATTGAATAAAATAATTGTTTATATAAAATGTTTTTGCTGTTACTTTTCTAAACTACTTTTATATATATATATATATATATAAGAGATCCTCTTACATGAGACAAGAGGAAGATTAAACAATTTTTTTAAAGTGATTATATGATTTTAAATTTTGGTTATATATGTACTTACGGTTTCTATATATTTATATTTTTTTAACTTCAAAAAATACTTTCTTACTAAATACATTATATGTTAGCTCTTACAATTTATAAATAAGTATGTACAAATGTATATATCTGCACGTGTATGTTTGGTTATATTAGAAAAGTTGCATGCATGATATGCAAAATGAGCGTGTGCTATACCCGAAAGCAACCAATCTCCTTGCAGGCAATTCCAATTTCATCAATCGTTCTAGATATAACAGATTGATCCCACAAAGTAGACAAATCTATAATGGGAAGAGTGGTGGAGATCATGGTAACATGAGGGCTAGGACGTTTTGATGGTGGAAGAACATAACGTTGAGGTATAGAAGACACTCAAAGCCTGTCAAGACTCACAGAACTAGTAAAAGAAGAAGCACTATGATCTCCCTCCATTGTCTCTCTTCCCAAATCTTATATTTTCAAATGGTATTGAATTGAGATACCGAGCTAATAATCAAGATCTATTTATAAACCTCCTAGTGGATATTTTACGTTGATTACGATAGTCCTCTATCCACATTTCCTTAAGTTGTTCAATTTACTTACATTGTACATGCAAGAAAGTATTAAAAAGAGATTTTCGTTCAGAAAACGAGTGTGGATTAAATGATCATAGTTGCCCCAGATCTGAGAGTGATGGGAATTGAAGTCAAAACTGGAAGAAAAGAAGAGCAAATAGTGATGAAAGAATTTTGATAAATTGGTCCAATATTCTTATGGCGCTAGTGCCAGTGGGGTTGGATTGTTTGCGGTTTTTTTAGTGGAGAAATGTTAGGGCTTTGTACGAGTACATGGTGTGGCACAATGTTCTAAATTGCTGATTTGCATACAAAGTCAAAACAAGCCAACGATGAATCTACTTAACGACTTAAATGCATATTATAAGGTAATAATTCATTTGTAATTTTGAAACCAAAAAAATGCAAAAAAAATTAAAATATATTATTTTCTTAATTTTTGTAACAATAATTTTTATCAAAAACATATTAAAAATATAAAAGATTTACTTTATCACTAATTTTAAAATCATGAGAAATACATCATATTATATAATTAAAATAGAATCTAATTTTCATTATTTTTACATATTTTTTTCAAATATGTTTTATCAAATTTGCTTGAAATTGTGGATGAATTTATTTTTTACGAATAATTATTTTTTTATAAGTATGGTGCAAAATCAGGATGAGAATCGTTAGATAGTTGAGCAATTGGCATGTGTCGTTGTTTAAATGATCATAAGAGTAATTATAATTATCATTATATATGAGTTATTCGTTCTCAACAATTTGTATGATGCACACGCATATTATATGTTTGATTGAATTCATGTGCCAGACATGTATTGAACTAGTATAATTGTGAATTGAAATTGAAGCATTTAAAAAATCAGCTCAACATTTCTTGTGGATTCTTGTCGTGGGATAAATAATATTCTCTTTTCTTCTAGATAGGCTCGACATTGATCAGACAGGCTTGACAAATATAGCTTACTCAAAATAAATATCATCTTCTAGATAGCCTTTTAATTGTTATGGTTTTTGGAATTTTAACTATGTGGGTGTACACACAGAGAAAACTAACCTTATTAATTGGATCGGTAATCTAGTTCTCGATCTAGTCGAGTTGATAAGACTAGGTCAGCTATAGCTAGAAACATTGTCATAACCCACTGCTTAAAACATTGTCCATTAGATAGGCAGCCAACTGATGAAAATGGAATAGGAACAAAATTTGAAAATGATAAGGGCATTAATCAAGGCAAGAGTACCTTAAAAAGGACCTAAAATGACAGAGACTTTGCAATAGTCAATCTTCTGTAGTCCCCATGGCATCTAAAAGCCAAAATGTTTCTAATTAATCACTAATCTAGTGACAAAAATATTGATTGAGTAAATTTGTAGATTACTTTTTGAGAAGACACTTATTTAAATACACTCTCTCTTATGGTTTGAATTTTGTTAGAAATTACAAAAAAATATAAATCTCACATCTTATTTAATAACAGTCTCTCATAATATTATAATTTTCAATAAATTTTAACTAATAATAAAGTGTAAGTTAAGAGAAATATATTAATTAAAGAATATATTATTAGCACTTTTATTTTTTTTTCATCCTTTTCGTTTGGCACTAATTAAAAAGTCAATCATTTTCTTCCAGTAACTTGTATACATGCTCACATTATCACTACACCAAGGATTTCCCACAAAAAGTAAATTCACCAATCGATTCTCGCAATCCCCGGCCCCTAGTATTTGAACTTGGAAAATCTAGTTGCTCTAGTAACTTATGGTGTATTACAAAGACAAAACAAACAAGCTTACAACAAAAGATAAAGGATAAAAGGTACATAAAGAAGAAAACAAGAAAAAAAAGAAGATAAAGGAAAAAGGTGATTCCCACATATAAGATTGTAAGAAACTTGATCCATGGTTGGGCGAGAACATGAATTTGCACTAAAGCAATAAATTGCCAAGCTTGCAACCAAAATGATATCCCCAATAATTGAATTTAGAGTTTGAGGAGGTCTTTGGTCTAGCACATCAATTAGTAACAAATTATGATAAGTTATTCTTGTAATATCTGTGGTATCACAGGTCACAGGTTCCCTCACACACACTGGTGCACTCACACAAAACACACAATTTTATTGGAGAAAAAAACTCTCGTTCTATTGATAATAGTCTGCTAAGCCACACAGACTCCTTTATATAATATACTATTTATAAGCAATAGAAATTAAACCTAATCAATTCGTAAATTTAAATTTTAAATTGAAACAATATCTCTCCCCATATCTTTCCACAATATCTTTCCCCATATCTTTTCACCCATATCTTTTCACATATCTCTCCACATAATTCTCTCTTTTATTTTAAATTTAAACTTCGTAAACAATATTTATTTTAAAGTTTATTCCAACAAAATCTCCCATAAACTTTAAAAACTTCTTCCATCTTTCATTCCCAACATCTTCTTAAAATTCTCCAGCAGCAGCGTCGGTAATGGCTTTGTGAATATATCTCCGACTTGTTCTTGGCTCGTCACATAAATTAACTCCACCTACTTTTCTTTTACTTGATCTCGAATGAAGTGGAATCTAACGTCAATATGCTTGCTTCTTTCGTGATTAACTGGGTTCTTCGCTAACTCGATTGCCGACTTGTTATCTACCCGGATCTCGGTTGCACCAACCTGAACTTGGTCCAGCTTTTCCAACAAATTCCTCAATCAGACTGCATGGTAGACACACCAGGATGCCGCAACGTACTCGGATTCACATGTTGATAGAGTCACAATTGGTTCCTTCTTTGACATCCAGGCAAAAGCCATGTTTCCCATGAAGAATACATACCCAGCCGTGCTCTTCCTATCGTCCACGTCTCCACACCAATCACTGTCCGAGTAGCCCTTTAACTTGTAATTTTCCGACTTCGAATAGAATAGTCCTTGTGAGATCGTCCCTTGAATGTACCTTAGAATCCTTTTAGCCACTTTCTAATGAGAGTAACTCGGCTCTTCCATAAATTGGCTTATAATTCCAACACTTAAACACAAATCCAGCCTCGTAAATGTTAAGTATCTTAAGCATCCCACCAAACTTCTATAGTTTCTCGGATCAACACGTTCTCCTCCATCATATTTTGCAAGTTTTGAACCGGGTTCCATAGGTGTTGAAACCGGATTACGATCTGCCATCTTAAACTTTTCAGTATTCCCTTCGCATAAGTCTCCTGAGAGACAAAAATTCCAGCTTCATCCTGTCTGACTTCCAAACCGAGAAAATATCTCATAAGGCCAAGATCAGTCATCTCAAATTCTTTTGACATCTTCTTCTTGAACTCTTGTGCCATTTCTTCACTGTTACCATGAAAATCAGGTCATCAACATATAAAGCTACAAGCAATAAATCATCACCCCTTTTCTTAACATATAGGGCATGCTCATAGGGACACTGTTCAAAACCATCCTCCTTGAAATATGCATTAATGCGGGTATTCCAGGCTCTCGGTGCCTGTTTCAGTCCGTACAAAGCTTTCTTCAATCTTAACACTTTCTTTTCTTCTCCGCCCTTCAAGTATCCTGGAGGTTGTTCGATATACACCTCTTCTTCAAGTACACCATTCAGAAATGCCGACTTGACATCCATTTGGTAAATCGGCCACTCAAATTGAGCTGCTTGCGAGATCAACAATCTGATTGTCTCCATTCTAGCAACAGGTGCGAACACCTCATCATAGTCTATTCCTGCCTTTTGTGCATACCCCTTAGCTACCAGCCGGGCTTTATATCGCTCTATCTCTCCATCAACATTCATTTTCTTCTTATAAACCCATTTAACTCCAATGGGTTGACTTCCTTTTGGCAACTCGGCCTGCTCCCAAGTATCATTCCGTTCAATAGCCTTGATCTCTTCATCCATGGCGCTTTGCCATTTCTCATCTCGGATTGCTTCTTCAAACCTTATTTCTTCAGAATCTGTCAACAAGCAAACAAGATGGGCTTTGCTAGTTGAATCATACAAATCCTGCAAATTCCTCATCCGGGGTTGTCTCATCTCGTCTTCATCAGCTGTCTCATGCCTTGCAGGGATCCAACTTGGTGATCCGCCTTTCTTCTCATCTTGAATAACCATCTTTCAGGGATCTGATTTGATCTCAGATGGAATACTCAATTCCATTCATCATCTTCATTTACTTTCACATCTCGGCTTATCATTACTGTCTTGGTGCCGGGATCTAACATCTTGTATCACTTTGTCTTCTCGTCATATCCAATGAAGATAAACTTCCTGCTTTTGTCTTCTAACTTGGTTCTTTGCTGATCAGGAATGTGTACTTAGGCCACACTCCCGAAGACTCTGAAATGGCCTACTGATGGCTTTTGACCCGTCCATAATTCCTGTGGGGTCTTTCCATTCAGATTGGAATGCGAACAACGGTTCGTTTTCAACATTGACCTCACCATGTCAAGGATGGTTCGATTTTTCCTCTCAGCTACTCCATTTTGTTGTGGTGAGTATGGTGCAGTTAATAACCTTCTAATGCCGTACTCCTCGCAATATCTTCTAAATGCATTTGATGTGTACTCCCCACCTCGGTCAGAGCGTATCGACCTGATCCTCCTTCCAGTCGAATTTTCGATCATTATTTTGAAATTCTTGAATACTTCAAATACCTTGGATTTTTCTTCCAGCAAATATACCCAAGTTTTTCGACTGAAATCATCTATGAATGTAACAAAATACCTCTTTTCACTGAAGGACCCAAGAGAGATAGGTCCACACAAATCGGTATGAATTAGTTCTAGTGGTTGCCGTGCTCGGTATTTGGCCGACCTCTGAAATGGACTCCTAGCATGTTTACTCAGCACACAATCTTCACATAATCTCTTCTCACAGTTCAAACTTGGCAACCCGTCCACCATATTCTTATTCATCATCTCGGCCAGGCCTCCATAGTGAAGGTGTCCAAACCGACGATGCCATAAGGATGCTTCATCACTCATTTCGGCTTGCAAATAGCCGACCTCCACACTTCTCAAGGTTAGTTTGAACATTCTATTTTTCTCCATCTGTACTCGGGCTATCAGTCATCCTTGTTTCTCCTTCAAGAGGAGAACTCGATCTGTCATGATAACCGAGTAGCCTTTCTCCATCAGTTGTCCCACACTAAGAATATTACTTTTGAGTTCAGGCACGTAATAAACATCTTGAATACGCCCAACTCGTCCATCTTTCTGCAAGAAGCTAATCGTACCTCGGCCTTTTACACCGACCTTTGAAGCGTCTCCAAAAGAAACATGTCAGGCTTCTATTTGTTTCAGATTACTGAACAAATACTTATACCCACTCATATGATTGCTTGCACCAGTGTCTATAAACCATTCCATCTCGGATGCTTGGTTGACTTCACCTCCAGCCATCATCAGAACTCCTCCATCTCTTACTTCTTCTGCAACAAAATTTGCAGTTTCATTTGTTCTTCTTTCGCCTCGGCAATCCTTCGCAAAATGACCAACTCGACCACAGTTGTAGCATCTGTCCGAGTTGCAATCTCTTGAGTAGTGTCCGTACTTTCCACATTTAAAATATTCTACATTTGAATGTCGACCTCTTCCACGACCTCGGCCTCGCCAATTCTGCTGACTTGATTCAGCTTGCTCCTTATTCCATCCTTCTTGACCTCGACCTCTACCACCTCTGTCGTATCCACGTCCACCTCTGCCACGTCCTCTACCTCGGAAATTCTGAGAATAGAGCGCTTTCTTGTCCTTGATTGAAACTTTTGTCTGGAGTGCTTGCTCCAGTGACTCTTCTTTCTTCTTTTTCTTTCTTTGTTCATGCGCCTCCAGGGAGCCAGCAAGTTCGTCAACGGTGAACGTTGCTAGGTCCTTTGACTCCTCAATCGTACATACAACATTCTCGAAGTCGTCAGTGAGAGACCTCAGAATTTTCTCCACCACTCTGGTATCGGGCAACATCTCTTCATTTCTCTTTAGTTGATTTACTACGGTCTGGACCCGAGTAATGAAATCGGATACCCTTTCTCCTTCTTTCATTTTCATTCCTTCCAATTCTCCACGGAGAGTCTGAAGTCGGACCTGCCTAACTCGATCAGCTCCCTTGTAGACTTTTGTAAGAATGTCCCATGCCTCTTTTGACATTATTGCACCAGCGATCTTCTCAAATCCGGAATCATCAACAGCCCAGAACAACCTATACAACGCCCCTTTGTCTTTCAACCGCGTCTCTTTCAATGTCTTGTTCTGCGCCGCGGTGTATCCTGTCGTGGATGGTGGTTCTTCGAAACCATCATGGACAACCTCCCAACTATCATTAGCTCCCAACAGAGCTTTCATCTGGATACTCTAATTCTCATAGTTAGTCTTTGTAAGGCGGGGTAATGACAGACTACTATTTGGACCACTCTCCATTCTCTCAAGCTCTGATACCAATTTGTGGTATCTGTGGTATCACAAGTCACAGGTTCCCTCACACACACACTGGTGCACTCACACAAAACACACAATTTTACTGGAGAAGAAAACTCTCGTTCTATTGATAATAGTCTGTCAAGCCACACAGACTCCTTTACATAATATGCTATTTATAAGTAATAGAAATTAAACCTAATCAATTCGTAAATTTAAATTTTAAATTGAAACAATATCTCTCCCCATATCTTTCCACAATATCTTTTCCCATATCTTTTCACCCATATCTTTTCACATATCTCTCCACATAATTCTCTCTTTTATTTTAAATTTAAACTTCGTAAACAATATTTATTTTAAAGTTTATTTCAACAATTGTTGCTTTTCCATGATGATTTCTAGACAAAGCATGCCAAAACTGAACACATCACATTTTTTGTCCTTGTAGCAGCATCGTTACAGACCCGTAATCGGAGTGAGGGTGGATACCTAATTAAGGTGAGTCCAGGTTGTGGACATGCAGGGTAGCAGTTCACGGCAAGTACTGTTTGCAATCCTCCATTGATTTCTTCATGTAGGTAATCTTATTGGACAGAAACTTAGGAATGAGTATGGGCGCGCTGTCTTTATCTTTATAGTTTGTGTTTAAGAGATACGTACCTAAGATGAGTCATTTTAAAAAAAATAGACTTTATTTGGGAATGAATGTGTACCTGATAATGTCCTCGAAATTATCCAAGCACCAATCCTTGTTCACGGTTTATTTCCATTAGGCAAAAAAGAAGAAGTCATGGACAATGTATCTAGTGATAGAAATCCTTTGGACTAAAATCTGTAGACCTGGTTGTTGCGGCTGTTTTGAATATTGTATACATGAATATGTGGGTTTGAAGTATATATTATTCTGACATTTTTTTTTATTTTTTATTTTATCTTAAGTGCAACATATTGACTGCTAGTTATTTTTTATAAAATAATTATTCATTGTGTATCCTATTAATCCTAATGTAATATTCTTATATTTTAATATCAAATGTCACATAAAAACTATGTTTTAGTTGTAAATTTAATTTTTTTTTAAAACTTAAACCGTTTTTAGATTTTAAATTTAGTTTTTTTAATTAATGTCAAAATAAACTTATTTTGAAAGTTTCTTATCTTGTTAAAATTAGTTTAAGGGCGTGTTTGTAGTGACAATAGTGATGGTGACATCAATCGTGGTGAAAGTAATAATAATAATAATAGTGATTCGTCAATCTCAGACCCCCTTAAGGAAAAATCGTGTTTCAAACAAAAAAAAATTTCTAGCTTGCTGCTCCTCTAACTCCCTTATTATGTATAGAACCTTCACCCACTAATTCAAAAATCATGTTTCAATCAAAGATCCAATAAAAAAATCGACAACCAATGTTAACAATATAAGAAAGAAATGAATGAAAAGAAAGAGATTGTTGCAGCAAATGGAAGAATAAGAGGATTTGTAATGAATCAATATTTGGAAGGGAGGGAGGAAATGAAGCCATGGAAGAAGAAGAAGATTTGGGTGAGGTTGATTCCACCACTGAGATCGAAATCGTGCTAGAAAATCTAGGGAAAGGGGTCGTTGCAGGCATTGTAGCCATGGTTGGTGGTGGCAGCAACGAATCACCCATGGAAGAGGAGATGCAAAGGCAGCATATCGTGTTTGGGGAGGCTTGGATTTGGCAGATTTGAGTGTTTTGAGTTCGGATCTGGATGAAGATTATGGTTTTTGGGACAAATCTTGCCAACGGTGGTGGCGTTTGAGGTTGGTGTTTGTTAAGGAGGTTCGGATTTGGCTAGTGGTGGTGTTATTGTTGTCGAAGGTGTGAGAGAAATGGATAGAAAAAATGAAGCTACAATATCTAGTTTTTAGTGGACATGCAATTGACATGTAAGCTTGGATCCATCCAATCCTACTTCTGAACCAAAAAATGACACATCATAATTTTGCGAGGATGAAAAATTGACAAAATTTTTGTTGGGACTAAAACCGATCTTTGTATATTTATAAGGATGAAAAATATATTTTAACCTAAATTGTATTTGAAAATCTATAATTAAAAATTCGCAACACATTCTCTTTTTTATTGTTTAACTTTCTTAGAAATTACAAAAAATTATAGGTCTCACATCTTATTTAATGATATTTTTTTATGATTTTATAATTTTTAATAAATAGTAAAGAGTGGATAAGGAGGAGTATATTACAAAGTGTATTGCTAGCACTCCTTTTATTCTTTCTTTTTCTCTTGGCACAAAGTCAATCATTTTCACTTTCTTTCAAACCAGTACTAACTTGTACATATGCATGCTCACACTATCAGTACACAAGGATTTCCCACAAAGGAAATTCTACCAATTGATTCTCCCAAATTAATCCCCTATTTTTTGAACTGGAAAATCTAGTTGCTTTAGTAACTTATGATGTATTTCAATGACAAAACAAACAAGCTTACAACAAAAGATAAAGGATAAAAGTTATAAAGAAGAAAACAAGAAAAACAAAATACTTTAGTTTAGTGCTTTAGAGGAGTTTTCCAAGTATAATCATAGGGACTCTTCTGCTAAAGGTGACTGTCCCATCATAAGATTTTTAGACACTTGATCCATGGTTGGGCGAGAACTTGGATTTTCACTCAAGCAAGAAAATGCCAAGCTTGCAACCAAAATGATATCCCCAATAACTGAATTTAGAGGTTGAGGAAGTCTTTGGTCCAGCACATCAATTAGTAACAAATTATCAGTTATTGTTGCTGAAGATGAAGACAACAATAAAGAAATGAGATTTCCTGGATGCTTCCCCATGATGATTTCTAGACAAAGAACTCCAAAACTGAATACATCATATTTCTCAGTCACTTCCATAGTCTGGGCAAGCTCTACAATAAATAAAGATTCCAAAGTTACTCATAAACCAGTGTATAGGTTTTTGTATAAGCTATAAGTTCACTAACTTTGTTTTCTAAATGGATTTTGTATTCGCACATGTCACCTTAATTTTACTTGAATTTTGCATACTAATTTATTGCTTAGGGATTAGTCTAATTCCTCTACAAGTAAACAATTTTTAAACAAACTTTGAATATACAAGTGGGGCAAATTAAATGCAAAATATGTGATAATTTCTATCCATATATATTTCTAAAAAAATTAAGAATAGGGAGAAGGGATCCAACCTGGAGCTGCATACCCAATGGTGTATCCAAACGTGGTCCAAGTGTGTGAACCAGGCTTTAGAATCTTAGCTGTCCCAAAATCAGAGACATGTGGTTCATTTTGTGAATCCAAAAGAACATTCTTGCTCGATATATCATGATGAATTATTGGAGGTGAGCAATCATGATGCATATAGGATAAAGCATTGGCCAGACCTTTAACAACATTCACCCTCATTTTCCAATCAAATGCAGCTGCTTTTGCGTCGTTGCTTAGTATTTGATCCAAGCTACCTCCTTCCAAGAACTTATAAACCAAAAATGAGAACCGTGGATGTGAGCAAAATCCACAGAGCTTGATAATGTTACGGTGCCTGATTTCGGTCAAAGCTTGAATTTCATTTTTAAAAGCTTTAAAATCGGGCTTCTCTTCATCTGGTTGCAAATGAAGTTTCTTCACCGCATAAACCTGAGATGGACGCAACTCAACCTTGTAAACGGATCCTTGTCCTCCGACTCCAATGAGAAGCTCATCATTGAAATTGTTGGTAGCTTCAATGATATTTTTGAACATATTTCTTCCATCATGGCTCCATAGGCAAAACACTTCTTCAGATTGTGCCTTTTCTTTAGCCTGGACTCTTTTCTTTCTTGCTTTTAGATAAAGAATATACATTGAAACCCCTATCCCACATAATAAAGGGGCACCCAAGATAGGAAATAATAACAGTAGAATGTCCTTTTGCCTCTTTTGAATGCGTTTGGGTTGGCAAAGCATCAAGCCATTGACGTTGCCACACAAGCCTTTGTTATTTTTCAATGATTCAAATGGAGCCTTAAGAAAGGCTTGATTATCAGGAAGTGGCCCTTCTAACTGGTTGTATGATATGTTCACCGAAATCAAACTTGACATGCCATCAAAACTGGATGGAATACTTCCTGAAAGATTATTGTGAGACAGGTTCAACCATTGCAATAGCGTCGCCTCTCCAAGCCCACCTGGTATTGTTCCACTCAATAAATTCCCACTTAGATCAAGGGATTCAAGAGACTGATATTGGCTAAACTCAAAGGGAATGCTCCCGTTTATTTTATTATTGCTCAAATTCAATTCTATCAAATTGGGTAACTTCATAACTTGTTTTGGTATTGGGCCACTAAACTCGTTTTTTGCAAGATCCAACTGTTGAAGATTCTGCAACAATCCTATTTCAGTGGGAATGTTTTCTGAAAGATGATTGTTGTTGACCTTGAGCTCAACTAATGATTTTAGCTTCCATAGCTCTTTTGGTAGCTTTCCGTTCAAGCGATTTGAAGAAAGGTGAAGCTTGCCTAGCTTGGTTGCCTCAACAAGCTCGATTGGTATGCCGCCTGACATATTATTGTTGGATATCTTCAAGGTAGCAAGATTAGTGCACTTCCCCCAGTTTGGTGAAATTTGGCCGTAAAATTTATTGTCACTCAAATCAATATATTTCAAATTTGGATAGACACCAAAATCTTGCGATATATCTCCTTCCATTTGGTTTCCCTCTAGCCTGAGTCTAACAATACTAGAGCAGTTCTTCAAACTTTTTGGCACTGGACCAGTAAAGTGGTTGTCAAAAGCAGCAAAGAATGCTAGTGACCCACCCAAACATATTTGAGGTGGCAAATGGCCACTGAAATCATTCTCGGATAAATCTAGGTCGTTGAGTCTTTTCAAATTTCCAAATGTGGTTGGAATAGAACCCGAAATTTGGTTGCTATCTAGTGCAAGCTCCTCTAGTTTGGCCAAGTTTTCTATGGATGCAGGGATAGATCCAGAAAGGTTATTGGCATCAAGGTAGATCAATGTCAAGTTAGACATGTTCCATAAGGAGGAAGGAATTGGCCCAGATAAAAGGGAGTTACTGGCAAGGTAAAGTTTATTTAAATTACTCATGTTGCTCATTGTTTCAGGGATAGTACCAGAGAGAGAGTTTTCTGACAAATCAATAAGCTTAAGGTTTGTCAACATTCCAATTTCTCGAGGAATGTGACCGAAAAGGTTATTTTCTGCAATACGCAGAAATCTCAACTTGTTCAACTTCCCAATCTCTGGTGGAATGTGGCCAGAAAATTTGGCGGTACTTAAATCTAGATATGACAGGTTGGACAAGTTTTCTATGGAATTAGGAATTGCTCCACTTAGTTGAAGACATTGGGAAAGATCAAGGGCATGTAAACTCCTTAGTGACCACATTTCTTGAGGGATGGAACCATGGAAAGAATTTAAAGAAAAATTCAAAACATTTACTTTGGACATGTTACCAATTTGTGGGGGTATAGTCCCATAAAAGGAGTTGTTGTAAATATTTAGGCTGAGGAGGTGAGGGAAAGAGGAGAAGTTGAGGGTGTGAAATGTACCTTTCAGTCCATAATATGCAAGATTTATGCCGGAGACTGACTTGGAATTCGTACACTGAATTCCTTGCCATTTGCATGGACTATTACCTCTCCATGTTGACAAGATATCTTGGCTGTAGTTGTTGAAGCTGTGTTTCCATTTTAACAGAGCGTTCGCTTCACCGTTCTCAGCTGCAGCTTGATCACGAGCAGTAACTATGCTGGCAGCAGAGGCCAAAGAAACGGTTTTGGATAAACAAGCAAATTGGGGTGAAGAGTGTTCTAGAAACACCAAAACAAACGAGAAAAGAATCTTGATGGATACCATGGTTCAAGTATATAGCAGGATTTTGGGATCAAGAATACAATCAAAGCTAGGCTGCAGATTCTTTTAAGGGAAAGGTGTATTAATTGTGGTGAGGTCTGAAGTTGGAGTTAGGATACGCTTAATTACAAGGGAAATAATCAAGTGGCACGAGGGAACTATATATGGACATGAACACGCTTTGCAAAGTCTAGCACTAAAATGGCAAAGTAATAATAAAAAAATTTAAGAACAGTGCTTCCCGAATATTTAAAGATACTTAATATCCAAAGGTTGTATTGGTTGGTTCCTCTCATATATATGGAATCGCTTTCCTCTTCTCCGACGAAGTACATTTTTCACATTACTTTGAAAAAATAAATAATATACACTGCTTTAGAAAAAGGAATGTTGTCAATGGTCCAAAGGCGTCTCAACGGGGATATTATATATTCACAGCGTGTTTGGTACTGCATGGTGTACCAGTTGACATGCATATAACCTGAAGCATCAAAGACTAGCTTTTGCATGATTGGTTGGAGTAGAGGATCCACATTCAATAATTTGTTCCAAACACATTCATTTGATTGGTGAAATAGAAATTAACAACGAAGACAAAATGAGAGACGTGTTCGGATTTATTGGTCATTTGTATGGCGGGTAAAGGCCATTTAATGGCCGGTAAAACGAATTTTTGGTGTAGCGCGTTCTAATCGAATGGATTGACATGGTCAGTCTTTTGAAAGTCTTACACAGATGCTTTAAACATTGACTAATATTTCCTAAAGGTTGTATTATTTAGTTCCTCCACTTCTAAAAGTTGAATTGTTCACAATTCCATATTACTTTAACATGCTATGTTACAAATGTTTTGAGACGGAATTTAGGGTGACACCGAGGTCTCTCACCGTGAGAAAGGAGCTAGGTTCCCACTATTAGATCTTTTTTTTTTTTTTTTTTTTTTTCTCTTTCTTCTCACGGGATGCATGGTAGAATGGACATGGAGAATTTGAGAAATACAAAGAGAGAAAACAAAGAATTAAGAAAATCCTAATCTTTCATTTTAATTAATAAAAAAAATTAAAAACTAACTAAAATAACTTATCAAATACAGCCTTAATTAAACATGTTATATATCTTTTTAAAAAACGTATAAAGGATATTAATTGTAGCCATATTTTTTAGTACTAGTTTTGTTGATTAACTTAAGTTTCTAAAATTGAGATAACTACAGTATATTACAGGCTAATTAAGATAGAACAACCTATGTCATTGTCATCCATGTGCAAGGCGGTGAATGTAACGGTGCTACTCGCAGCCATGGTTTGTTAGGTGAATGAACAAAATGCCAAATTAATTAGTTTCCTCAACAGAGATATTTTCTTTTTTCCTGTTCTTTGTTGGCATTCAAACGTAAGCTTCTGTTGAAATAGTTGAATATATATTTCTATTATACACGGGAGCCAGTCTTTTTGTAAATTAGCCACACCCAATCAGGCCTTTTCTGATCTGATCCTTGCGACTGATATGCTAAAAGGTTGAAGGTATTCATAAATGAAAACTTAATTAAAAAGGTTGAAGGCATTCATAAATGAAAACTTAATTAAACCTTTTACTGATTGGGTGTGGCAAATTTATATCTGATGAAACATATTTTGTAAAAGGTCAGGCATTCATAAATGAAAACTTAATTAAAAAGAAGAAATAAATAAAAAAAGATAAAAAAAAAATAGACTCTGCAGTACTCAATCTTCTGTAGTCCCCATGTAATCTAAAAGCAAAAGTAGTAAATCAATTATGTAGTAACAGGAAAGTAGTAAATGAGTTTATTGTTTATTTAGTTCTTTTTTGTGCTTTTGGGACAAATAAAAAAGTCTATAATCATTCTTACTTTACTTTTTTTTTTTTTTCCAAACTAATAAGTGTACATAGGCATTCTCACACTCCACTAAGGATTTTCCAGAAAAGTAACGGCCTATTTGATTTTAGTTTTTAAAAATGAAAAAACTTGTTTGGACTTTGGAGTCCTCAGTCGTTTTCTTGTCAAAGCTGCATCTCATACCAGACAAGAAACAGAGTAGGTCTATGATGCACCCATATACCACCTGCAGTTTCAGATTAATTCCAAATTTGCAGCTCTGCAATGCACTGATGTAGGAGCCTTCGGTACATACTAGCTTCATCCACCGTGTGGACAGTGCCATATTTCAACCTTAATTACAAATGAAAAAAAAAGAGAAAAGGAAAACATCTTTCAATAGTTTCTGTTTTTTGCTTTTTTTAAAAGACTTGTTTTTGAAAGTTGATAGATTTTGGATGAGAAAGTAACTAGTAAGTAGCATAAAACTGTTTTGGAAATCAGTTTTTAAAAAACAAAAACTGGAGAGTGAATCAAAAAGGCCCTAAATGTTCCAAATCAACAAAGTCCCAATCGTACTAGCATTTGAACTAGATAATCTAGCTGCTCTAGTAGTTTATACACGATGATATATTCCAATCGTAATGCAAACAAGCTTACAACTTAAGATAAAGGATAAATGGTATACAAAGAAAAAAGCAAGAAAACGGAACATATAAGTAGTTCAATGATTTAGAGGAGTTGTCCAAGTCTAATAATACAGAACTGGTCTGATAAAGGTGATTTCCCTGTCATAAGCTAATCTGACACTTATCCGTAGTTGGCGAGAACTTGGATTTTCATTCGAGCAAGAAAATGCCAAGCTTGCTACCAAAATGACATCTCCAACAATTGATTTTGGAGATTGAGGAGGCCTTTGGTCTAGCACATCAATAAGTAACAAATTGTAAGTTATTGCAGCTGAAGATGAAGATAACAATATTAAAGAAGAGATGAGATCTCCTGGATGCTTCCCCATGATGATTTCTAGACAAAGTACTCCAAAACTGAATTACATCACATTTCAGTCACTTCCATGGTCTGGGCAAGCTCTACAGTGAATGAAAAATTTAATATATAGAAGTTTGTCATTAAAATTATGGGTAGCTTCAATGATGTTTTCAAACATAATTTTCCCATCATGAATCCATAATTCCATATGGAAAACACTTCCTCAGACTACTTATTCTGTTTGATCTTTTTCTTTAGTAAGGGTTTCTTTCTGGCTTTCCAACAAAGAATGTACATCGAGACTCCCACCCCACACAATACTAATATAAGAGCACCCAAGATGATATTTTTGTTATAGTAAAAAAATAATTTAATTCAGAAAAATAAGATTTTTATTTTTCTCATGAATTTTTTCCCGCAAGAAATGAATTAAAAACATTTTTGGAAAATATCCTTTTTCAAAATATTAATTTTTAAAATGCATATCAAATATAAGAAATTAAATTTGTCAACCTATAATTTCCAAAAAAAAAAAAAAACTTTTCTCCTATCAAAGGTTCACTGAGAGAAAAATAATATGATCATTGATCTAAAATAGAAGAGATTTAATGATGAAAAATATGTTTTCCTATGATATGATAGAAGACATACAAACGTCTCCCACCTGACCTTCACCCAGAACATCGGTTTTCATTACAAACTTTTTGGACCAAAAATATTATTCTTTGGGTGCATAAAAAAATGACATTTTTTCTTTTTTCTTTTTAAAAAATAGAATAAGAATAGTATTTTGTGGACGCACAATAAAATGGTAGTGTACAGATCATGAGAGAGAAAAATAGAAGACAAGGAAATAATAACACAGTAAGTATTATAATGTGATAAAAATGGAGATAAAAAATAGATTGTGTCAAATAAATATTTATATTATTTGAGTATCCATGTATCATTGTTTAAAATATTTTTTTAGTCTTTATAAACTTTGTAATAATAATAAAAAATAATCAAATGCTCTATTTTTTCACTTTTTATTTCATATTATTGTTTTATGAATAGAATGATATTGAAATTAATAAAATATATAGTGGATGGTAGGTACGACGTACGTGTGACAAGGAAAAAAAGTGTAATACGCTAGTGCGTGGAAAACGATAATATTCCTATTGAGCTAGAGAGCTGGAAAGTGGAAATAAGGTAGAGAAACGCAAAAATACTTTTGTATGGATTATCCTCTGATGATGTCAATGTTAAAAATATATTTTATAAAATAATTTAAAAATATTATGTTAAAAATATATTTTATAAAATAATTTAAAAATAATATTTCATATAAATCTTGAATTTATGATCTTTTCATTATTAATATGATTTTAATTAACTAAACTAATAAATCAATTATGTTAAAAAATAATTAAATTTTTATATAAAATACTAAAATTTTTAATATATATTTAATATATATATATATATATATATATAATTTTACATAATTGATTTTGATCTAATAATTAATTTTTTAAATATATAAATTTTATTAAATCTAAAATTTTTATTTAGTTTATCCGTTGATCAATTTGTATGGACTGTAGGAAGAAAATCTCAACAAGATAAAGTCATATATATAAATAAAGGAATTTGCTATTTTTTCTAATTATTTTTTTTCTCCAAAATTATTCAGAAAACACTCCCTCTTCCTTATTTTCCAAAAGCTACTTGTAGCCCCGGCTCCCTTTCTCAAGATCTACGTTGAGCTTGGAGTGGTCCTCTCCTCTTGATCTTCAAAACATACTCTTTGTTCCTCCTTGATCTAAAGATCTACGTTCACAGATAGATTGCTAATGGATTTCATATCACTCTAACTTACGCATAATATTCACATTATAAATAAAACACAAAAGAATTTGCAAGTTACGAGGCTATAATTTTGCGCACCCCACCAGTCATTCATTTATTTGTATCTTGATGGTAGAAACTTTCGCGACTCCACCTCGAGATTGCCATTGTCAGGGTTAGCAATCGCATTCGCGCCACTGTTATAGAACATGAGTTCAACAGAAATAGGGATAATTTTTCAATCTTAGGCGCGCCAAAAATTCGATTTTAAACATAGCATCCAAGGTGCTATTGTACATTTACGTCTAAAAGTTTACAAAAAACCCAACATCCAACACGTTATCATTGCCCAAAGGATTTCATAGAAAATCCGTGTCCAATCGTTTGTCATCAAACTAACATGTGTCGAAACTCGTTTTTTTATACTTTTGTTTCTTTAAGGTTTAAGTGCCCCTTTATGCTCTGATATTCTTCATCTATAAACCTTAGCCTGATATTCTTGTTGTTTAATTTCAAATGTGCTCTAATGTTCTGAATTTCAAGCATTTCATGACAAAACAAAAATTCTAAGCATAAGTAAAAGCTTCTCATCAAAAGCAAAACAAGGGAGAAAATAGAAGGAGGACTGAGCAGAAAAAACAAGTATGTTTGTCTATTTATCAGAAGTTGACAATATCCTTTTGGAAGACAAAAAAACAGAGAAAAAAACAGCCATCTTTTCTCTTTTCTTCAAAAGAAGACACGTGAAGTCCTTCTTTTCTTCAAAAGAAGACACGTATATAAACAAAGACTTGAAAAGAAATTTTCTTTTATTTTGACAAGAAATTTTTTGAAGTAAAAATCTGATTTTCTTTTATTTGATATGTAAAGAAAAGAACAAAATTAATTGACTTCACGTGTGGAAAAGCTTATGCATCAAGGGGCTAGAAAAACCATGAAAAGTCTCTAAGTTCATGGAAAAGTCTTGAATACCCTTTATGCTTTTCAAAATTTACATAGTCATGATCACCGACACATAAGGTGAGCAACCTTCTAAAGATTTTTTTGTCCAAACTTTTGTTCACAACTATAATGTTGTGTTTGGTTACACAAGGTGAACAATCTTCTAAAGGTTTTTTTTTTTCATAACTATAATGTTGTGTTTGGTTAATGGGGGAGGAACAAAATAAAATAAAAAAGTTATTTTTATTTAATAATAACTAATAATTGGAATTTTATTTAATATATTTAAATATTCTTTTTGTAATAGACTGTTGAGATAAAAATAAAACTTGGTTAGTAGTTGACAAAGTAACTAAATGCTAACTAATTCAATAGGAAATTTTTTTATACAAAGGACAAAACCACAATTAAGCATAACATACATTTTTTATCTCATTTTTTCGTACATGTTTCTTTATGTAGTCAACAAGATTTCTAACCCATACGATACACCGACGAAATGTAGGGCGTGAAATGACTTTTCGTTATAATTATAGTTATAACAATTTAATTATGTTGCAGATTTGTAAAATCTTTAAAACACTTTGTTTTTCATTTGTTTTGCACATAATAAGGTCGTAGGAGTAATATAAATCAAAAAATAAATAATAAAAATAACTAATATTACATTCATGTTTTTATATTCAATTGTTCACGTTTTCAATCTGGAATTAACAAAATTTAATTTCAAATTTGCAAATCCGGAAGGGTACACCAATATTTGTATTATGGATTCGACGTTTCAGAAAATAATCCAATACCAAAATAAAGGAGGAAGAAAGGTCAGACAAGAACTTATAAAACGGGAAGGGTAATGTTGGGATATTAGAAATTAGGGAGGTGCAGGAAGCAGTTATCCAAGTAATTGAATGCCCCCAAGCGCAGACCCAAATATCACATTGGTTGAAGAAATTTGATCATTAATTTATCGTCCCGTTTATTGAACGTTAGTATCTATTATATTTCAGGAGAATGATATATAATACGAATTCATGTTAGACGGAAACTGAATAACGCACTACACCTGTGATTTCCGTCAAAACACATTTTCTTATAACAATCATTCAGCTTTTGTTGAATCAAATACTGACAAGTGTCTTTCGTGTGATTCGTGTGTGTGCAATTGTTGGTACCAAATAGCAATGCTCTCTTATTATGGAGCTAACGCATGTAGGTTGAGGTAGAATTGAACGTTAGCATTTGGCAAGCTAATGGAATGAGGATTGCCCTCATATATACTATTTTAGTCATATAATTAGTTAGCGTGAGACCTTTAACATATTAAACTTTAGTTTACATGAACAAATTAATATTTTCAAATATTGTACTTGATGTATACAATGAACAAAGCACGTAAGCTTACAACATACATGAAAAAGATGGATGGGATACACGAGAATAAAAAGGAGACAAAATATATACTTGAGTATTCCAATGATTCAGCGGAATTGTCCTAGTCTGATCATAGGAAATTCGTCATCCAAAGGTGTTTTCCCTGTTCCAAATGTCTTAGATACTTGATCCATGGTTGGGCGAGAACGTGGATTTTCACTTAAGCAAGCTAGTGCAACCTTACAACTAAGATCACCTCCCCATCAATTAGTTTTGTAGGTTGAGGTGGCCGTTGATCTAAAACATCAGATAACAGCAAATCTTTAACAGCTGGTGCCATAGATGGTGACATAAATTGAGAAATGAGATCTCTTGGATGTTTTCCCATAATGATTTCCAAAGCAAGTACTCCAAAACTAAAAACATCACATTTCTCATTCACTTCCATTGTTTGAGCCAACTCTGCAAATAGATAAACAAATACATGTTCTAGTGTTATATAATGCATAAAACAATGTGGGTTTCAATACGAAATCAAGTGAATAGCTAGTATTATCTAACAGACCATGTTATTTGCACATAACTTGTTTACACCATTTTTTGCATTTCACTAACTCAAGCATTGGATTAGTCCAATCCAATCCTTGCATGAGTGGAACCAATCCGAGTTTCAATGTAAGGGTGGTATAAATGAAAAATGATGTGACTATTTCAAGTTGTAAATATCAGGGAAAAGGGTCTAACCTGGAGCAGCATACCCAAAGGTGCCTGCAAATTGAGTCCAACTATCTGAATTTGGCTTCAAAAACTTGGAAGTCCCAAAGTCAGAGACATGAGCTTCATACTCGAGATCCAGAAGAACTTTCTTACTTGATGATGCAAGTAAGATAAAGCATTGGCCACACCTTTAACAACATTCACTCTCTTTTCCCAATCAAATTCAATTGCTTGTGTGTCATTGTTCAGCATTTGATCCAAGCTTCCCCCTTGCATGAACTCAAACCAAAAATGAGACCTGTGAATGAGAGCAAAATCCATGCAACTTTATGATGTTCCGGTGCTTGATTTCTGTCAAGGCTTGAATCTCACTTGCAAAAGCCTTCGAACTAATATCTGACATATTTCCTCATCTATCACCAAATGAAGTTTCTTCACAGCAACAACCAAACCTGAATGCAACACCACCTTGTAAACATACCATTGACTTCCCGCTCCAATGAGGTATTTGTCATCAAAATTCTATGTAGCTTTAATGATGTTTTCAAACATGATTTTCCCGTCATAGCTCCATATGGAAAAGAGTACTTCCTTTTGTGCTTCTTCAGAATTAGAATGACTTTTTCCCTTTCTTTTACTGCGATACAAAATGTACATTGAAAGTCCAACCCCACACAACACTAGTAGTAGAGCTCCTAAACTAAGGAGTACCACTAGGATGACTTTGTTGCACTTTCGATTATGGTTGGTTGGCCAAAGAACCAAACCCGTGACATTACCACACAAACCTTTATTATCTTTCAATGATTCAATTGAAGCCGTAAGAAAGGCTTGATTATTTGGAAGGGCCCCATCTAACTGGTTGTATGATATGTTGACCGAAATCAAACCTGACATGCCACCACCAAAATTGGATGGAATTAATACTTCCCAAAAGACTATTGCGAGAAAGATTCAACCAATGCAGTTGCGGCACCTCTCCAAGCTGTTTCGGTATTGTTCCGCTCAACAAATTCCCACTAAGATCAAGAGATTCAAGAGGCTGAAGTTGGCGAAACTCCAAGGAAATACTTCCATTCATTTTATTATTTCTCAAATTCAAATCCAAATCTTCAAGCCTTTGCAGTGATCCAATTTCTGTTGGAATGTTTCCAGAAAGATGGTTGTTGCTAATATTGAGTTCAATTAACGATTTCATATTCCCTAATTTCTTTGGAATCTTTCCATTCAAGTGGTTGGAAGAAAGGTGAAGCCTTCCCAGGTTGGTTGCCTCAACCAGTTCTATTGGTATACCACCAGAAATATTATTGTTGGATGGATATATCGAAGGTGTCAAGGTTATGGCACTTCCCCCAGTTTGGTGAAATGTGACCATAGAATTTATTGCCACTCAAATCAATTATTTGCAAATTTGGATATACACCAAAGTCTTCTGCTATATCTCCTTCCAACTGGTTTCCTTGCAGCCTGAGTCTAGCAATACTAGAGCAATTCTTTAAGGTTTTTGGCGCTGGACCCGTGAGACGGTTGCCAAAAGCACTAAAGTACACTAGTGACCCAGCAGAGCAGATTTGAGTAGGTAAATGGCCTGTGAAATTATTCTCAGCTAGTAGCAAGGAGAACCAGTTGGTAATGTTATTCAAGCCTTGTGGAATGCTACCATTAAGTTTATTGGTGGACAATTGCAAAATGGTGAGCCTTACTACTGTGGGAAAGGAAAAATTAATAAAAAAAATCGTAATGGATTGAACTTGCGTCTGAAAAGAAAAGGGAGTTGTTATTAGATTGACTGCCGAAGAGAAGATGGAAGACCAATAAAGAAAGAAGAGGCAGAGAAAAAACATAAAAAATCCAAAAAGAGACAGGTTTGCTTTGCTTCGTTTACTTTTGTATTCCTGTTCCTTGGTCTTTCCCGCGTAATCATAACCACTACTTAATTATTTAATAGACATGTGGCACAATAGTAATAATTTTAATAGAAAAGATATCTACCATTTTTTTTAAAGGAATGCCATATATATGGTTATTTATATAACATAAATTCTCTCCTTTTCTAATGATAAATGATTAGTTTGTTCAATTTTGTAAGTAGTAGTTAGTTTAGTATTTTTGTTTCGATAATAATAAAGTCTCGTATTGTTTAAGAATTAAAGTCAAGAATGGTTTGTAAATATCTTTTTTTCTTAATTCATTGAAATGTCTTTTATTAAAGATAAAGTTGTAATGGTCTAACGAGTACATGATAATATCTCGGATACAAATAATCCTAGGAATGCCAATGAATTTAAGATTGAAATAATATTTTTGTTTGGCTTGCCTATTGGACTCTTCATTCATGAACCTTTTAATATTATTAGCATGTCGACAGGGCAGTCTAAAAAAAATAGTATCCATTTTCACCTCTCATTTTGAACTAACTCTCCAAGTGAATGAAAGTAAATTTATAAAATTAGTATTTCACCACATATAATATACGACTAATTTTCATATTTTATTAAATATTTTTAAAACCCCAAAAAAAGTTCAAGTAGACTTTAAAATTTAAACAAAAGCATTTAAAGTTAAAGGATAAGGAGACTTTTAACCTATTTATTAATGAATCTAATTCAAATTTTGCATAAGGATACATTGTTTACCCCAAAAACAAGGCAAAGACTTGGGCGATCTGTGGACCTTTATAAGCTTTACTTGAATGATAATGAATGTATTATTATGATGATTATTTTTATTTATTTCCATATTATTCCTATTATATATGTCTTTGTTATGTTTTTATATTTTTAATTTATATCTCTAAGGTTTGTAATATAAAAATAATAAATTATATATATATATATATATATTTTAAAAAAATATTTAGTACCCAGTCACATCGTTGCTAATTCCACATAACTAAGATGCGATGATTAGCACACAACAGAAAAATGCGGATTAGAAATCTATTTAGCGACCGACAAACATTTCACAAAACAGTGATGCATTTAGCCACGGATAACAATTTTGCATACTTTAGCGATTGATTGGTTATTAACAACACAATTAGCTTATTCGATCACAATGTGGTTTAAAATTGAACTCTAGAAATTCTAGCAACTGATTTTTGGGACCATATTGATTTCACTTAGTGACCGAATATATTCAATAGCTGATTAACAGCACTTTTTTTGTTTTGCAACAGAATATATTTTGGTCACTATTCACTCAATGTATATTTCCAAATGGCCAATGATGATGGTTTCCGTGGCTAGAAAGCTTTGGGGTTTTAGCAAGCGGAACAATTCCGTGGCTATTTTGATATTTATATTACTAATAACTTATTATTAATATATTGTAAATATTTCATATCTAATTAAAAATATAAATAATAGTAATAGTAATAATAATAATAAAAATAACAACATAATAATAAAATAATTTAGGATGTGTAATACTAATGATTGATTAAGTTTCAATAACATTGATAATTGACCATATAAAATTCTAGTGTAATGCTAATGATTGACCAAGATTTAATAAAACTCAAGTGCAACATTGATTGATTAACCAATGTTCAATAAGGCATAGCTGTAATACTTGTGATTGACTAGGACTTAATAAGATCCAAGTGTAACACTAATTATTATTAAGACTTAGTAAATTAAGTCTAAGTATAATATTGATGGTTAACCAAGACCCAATAAGGTATAAATGTAACACTAATAATTGATCAAAACCCAAGCACAACATTGATGATTGACTAAGGTCCAATAAGGCTTAGGTTAATACAGATGATTAAGTGACCAAGACACAATAAGGCCCAAGTGTAGCATTGTTGATTGACTACGATTCAAGTGCAACATTGATAATTGAACAAGACTCAATAAAACTTAGGTATAATTCTAATGATTAACCAAAGGCCTAAGTATATTGCTAATAATTGATCACGACTCAATAAGACCCAATGTAACATTGATGATTAATTAAGATTCAACAAGGCTCAAGTTCAATACTGATGTTTGACCAAGACCAAGTACAACATTCATGATTGACTAAGGCCAAAGTGTAAGAGTACTAATTGATTAAGATCCAATAAGGTTTAACTGTAACATTGATGATTGATCAAAGTCCAATAATGATAAATTGTAACCTCTTTTTTTTTGCTTCCTACTCCCCCCAAAAGACTTGAGCGAACATAAATTCTCATGTCTCTCCCAAGCAAGCCCATGCCTCCACCCAATACCACTGTCGACCCAAATGCCACTACTACAACTACCCAACACCTGTCAATGACCCTAATGTAGGAAAGAAAGCGCAAATGGAGTCGAGAACGAAAAAGAGGTGTAAAACATTATCCTATTCTGATAAGGTCTTTCCATAATACACTATTTTTATACATATATTTGCATCAAGGTGGTTCAACAATGGTGTTAGATGGTTGCGGTAGTGGTGTTTGCGTTGATGGTGGTATTGGGTGGAGGCAGGGATTGCATAGGAGAGATAGAGACATTTGTATTCGTTCAAGTCTTTTTGGGGTTGCAGGGAGTAAAAAAGGAGATGCAAGAAATAAATGTCTAAAGTGTAACATTAATGATTAACTAAGTTCCATCACAGTTCAAGTGTAACACTAATGATTAACTTGTATCCTAAAATCTTGTTTGATTGTCATAAGGATATCATAAGATAGGATAAAAGAGTGAGATAAGAACATCATTGGATAAAAAAATTAAAACTGAATATTATAAATTAATTTCAAATATATACTTTTTATCTTCAAAATTTAATTAAATACACTCCTAGCATTCATATTTTTTTACTGCCTAGTAACTTTCATTTGATATATCATCTTATACTTTTAATATCAACCGAATAGTTTAACTTCAATTTTTATTTCTTTCAATCTATTATTTTCATTATCTTTAGTTCTAGATTGAATTTTAATATTTTTTTCAAA
>PYAF01000641.1:524261-557256 GCA_007407185.1 Glycine tomentella | reverse complement strand
GCATATAAAATATAAAAAATATATTAATAAAACAATATAAAAATATGTACAAAATATTAAATAAAACTAAACAAATACATTTATTTATTGAATAATTAAATTAAAAATTATTTACAATTTTTTTAAAAAATATATGAAAAAAACAAACTTTAATCATAAAAAAAACTTAACTTACGACTTTCAAGTCGTAGTTAAAAAAAACTTTACAATTTTGAAATCGTAAAATAAAATTTAAAAATTAAACTAAAGTCATAAAATATTTTATGACTTTAGTTTTAAAAAAAAGTTTTTCTACGATTGTGAAGTTGTAATTTTTTTTATAAAAATTAACTAAAGTAATAAAATATTTTACGGCTTCAATTAAAAAAATTTGAAGTCGCAACCAATTTAGAAATCGTAACAGATGTTATAATTTATCCCTTTTTCAGTAATAATTCAAAATCGACTCCTAAATGATAATTAAGGAAAAAAAAACTTCTACTGGTCGTTTCCCCGAATTTTCTTATTGTAGTGATTGTAATCATAAGGTTAGAACAATTGTTCTTAGATTGAACTAATAATAAAGAGTTTGAATGATTTGCATAAAGTTTTAAGTTCAAATTTTATTAATCAAATTAATATTAATATTGTAAATAAGTGATTTAAGTTGTGATTATGGTTGGTATAAAAATAAATTAACTAAAATTTAAGTTTTGGGTTCACTAATAAAAATATATTTGTTATTGATTTTTATAAAACAAGAAAAACTACATTTATTAGCAAGAAAATCACATATATTAGAAAAAATGTTTAACATATAACTTTTTAATTTAAAATATTTTTTTTTGAATCTCACTTACATTGGATCCGTCCTGATTTTGATTAGCAAAAAGCATAATCAAGTTGTGGAAAGTGTTGCCTGTAGCTTTAGGCTACAGTTTGTAATGTTTTAGCAACAGTTTGTTTGTTTGTAATTGAAAGCAAAAATCTTACAGGAAACACACCTATCTTGTTTATTAATTTTTCGTTCCTCATCTCACGCGCGGTCATATCGAATCGATATCCCACTTAATCCTCCGTCCTCTAGTTCATCAACTCATCTCGATCGTCATCACTCATCAACCAACAAATACTATATACACGTCTTTGGACAATAATACCACATCCACAACTTCTTATGCTACGAATTTCAATTAAACTCCTTCACTCAAGCTTCCATGTCCTCGATCTTCTCCATTTATCCCTGATAAATTACGTTTCCACAACTTCGTCATTGCACAATGTGGTTGACACATATCCCAAGCTAGCTAAACAACACTTGCGCCAAAGTCGCCAGCTTGTATCCACTTATCTTAATTATGATTACACGTGCAAAACACCTACTTCTCAAATCTAAACAATTAAACTCTCACCCAAAAAAACTCACTGGAACTTATGTATGTCTCCCAATTGCCAAATTAAAGAGCCCAAAGCAAAACAAACCATGTTAATTAAATGAATTTATTCTTAAAAAGTAGCAAATGGACTCTTGTTCCACTTCAATCTCTCATTATAATGGGTTTAGGATTTTTAGTAGCTAGCTCATGCTTATCGCAAAAAGCAAAGGTTGTTGAGAGAACTTTCATCATATCCACCTGACCTTAGAATATTTCAAGGACACCTTTAGTCTTGTTAAAATAATACTTTGCAATGCTCATTCTTTTAATTTACTTTAAATCCATTCAGAGACAACATCTAGAAGTATATATAAAAAAAATGGGAAGAAAATCATTATTTAACATTATCTTTTTCCTCATTTGCTGGTTCCTAAAATAATGTCATCCTCTTGACTCATTGTTACCTAACATCCACAAGCTGTACATATTTAACGTACATTATTCTCTTTAACCATGATGCTTGACGATGGAATAATTCTTTCAAGGAAGGATTAAAATTCCGAAATTCCATGGTCTTTTATTTGACAGACAAGCTAGTGGCTTTTTACAAGAAAAAAAATAAGATAAAAATGTATAAAATAAATACGCGCAAGGAACGTGCATTGAAAAAAATTAATTAAACTTACAGTTAAAAAATGCTTAAAGTCAAAATGCTTCGTTACACTAAAAAATATGAGATACAAACGAAAAAAAGTTTATTTAAACTGAGTTTGATAGGGATTAGGAAGATAGTACGTAAAATATCAGGGACATCTCTGTCAATGAGTTTAATTTAAAGGGAGTTGGTTAGGAAATTTAAAATGATTAATTTAAAGTGAGTAGATGTTGACGGAGAATTATTACTAACACAACAATAGAAACACAATAGCAAGCAATATGTAACAGAAACAGATTCTAGATCTTCCAATTTGCTACAACAAATATATCAAACAAAATAGAACAACACAAATAATACACAAGAGACACCAAGATTTACCGTGAAAAATCTCTCAATAGTTCAGACCAGGTATCATAAGTCGTTCAGACCAAGAAAATAGTTCCACTATATATCAACTAAGGGTATAAAAGAGTCTCAAATAGTGTATAAAACTTTGTTTACATTTAGCGAAAACAACTGAGCATCAACTAAACATCCAAAAAAAGAGCAACTATTGTGAGAAATTTATATTCACCTCCAAATATCTAGTCACCGATCCGATTGTTGAAAATCAAGATTTCAACAAAAAAAAAATGTTGAAAATCAAGAATAACGTGTGCTAAACTTTGCTTACAAAATTTAAGCATGATCTAACGGTGAATGAATCTATGGTCATGATTTTAGGATGATGACCAGGTGAGTATGTGAGTTAGCTTTTTCCTATTCTTTCTCTATGTTAGTTGTCATTTTCACTCACAATATTGAGTCTTTTACCTAATTTGACCTCTCTTTGCCTAGACAAATGAAATAAAACGGGCTTACACATTTGGGTTTTTCTCCACATAAAAAGAAAGCCCAAAACCCAACATTTGTTAGAGAATAGGAAGAGGATAAAATGTTAGAGACATTTCTATCGTGAGCAATAGGAAACTTTTCCAATAATATAGACTCCAATACTCAAATTAGAGTATTGAAGGAGAACCACATCAATATATGTTGCTTCACTCGTCTATTTTTATTCAATATGGGATATTTTCTCTTAAACATTTGTCACTCTAGCAAAGAAAATAATCTTAAATTTATACTTAAATGATTTAGTATATTAAAATTACGATGTACTTTAAATTAAGGATAAATATTGTTTCATTTTTCTCACTTTAGTAATAAAACCAATCTAGAGCGCAGTCTTTAACTAATTATTATAAAATTTGCCTTTACACGTGTTTCCTTCATTATATAAGGATAGGAAATAGCATAGAGGCCATGTGCGATGCTAAGCACTTTCCAAAGACCAACCGAAAAGAATGGGTCGCTCCATTTTTTACCTTCAACTTCTTGTTTCATCTTTTCTTATTTTCACTTTGTTGCTGAATGCTGTCCATGCCAGTAAAAAGGTAGGCCAGGTTATATATTTTGCTTGTTAATTGGTTTCTCGTTTGCATATTGTTTTGAGGTTTCTACTTTGAAAACGATCAGGTGATGATTTTAAGATAGGGTGTAATAACTGAATTTGGATGATATGATGTTGTTTTTTTATTTTCTGTTTATAGTGCTACATTGTATACTTGGGAGCTCATTCTCATGGTCCAACCCCTTCATCTGTTGACCTAGAAACTGCCACACATTCTCATTATGATTTTCTGGGTTCAATCTTGGGAAGGTATATAAATTGATGAAGCCATTAAATTCTGCTTAAGTTCTGGTTTAGAAGAAACTGATTAATTGATTAACTGTGTTGTGTATATTAATCATTCACAGCCATGAAAAGGCCAAAGAAGCAATTATTTATTCATATAATAAACACATCAATGGCTTTGCCGCTGCACTTGAAGAGGAAGAAGCTGCAGATATTGCAAGTGAGAGAATCAATTAGTGTCTATTTTTACTAATTTTTTCTTATTATAATAACCTAGTTTCAAGTTAGTTAGTTGACACAATGATTCCACTATGCAGAAAACCCAAACGTAATATCTGTGTTCTTAAGCAAAGAGCATAAACTGCATACTACTCGTTCATGGGAGTTTCTTGGACTGCAAAGAAATGGCAGGAACACAGCTTGGCAAAGGGGAAGATTTGGTGAAAATACAATCATCGGTAACATTGATACAGGTAAACTTTATAACTTTACCTTACTCTATTTTATAATCCATGACTCTATTTCGTAAAATTAGTGTAGTTTTTTTATAATTTCATTTTTATACCAATAAGATTTACAAATTCAGGAACCTAAAGTACAAAAATCATATAATCAAAAATTAAAGTGACTCATACTTAAATGCTAAAAACTAAAATGGGATTTACTCGATTAGAATCAATTAGTTATCTATTATTAACTATTTTGAGACAGCATCAATAGTAATGATCATAGCCAGAGATATCAGTTTACTTATTTTATTGAGGATGTATAGAAGGTCGATGTTGCCATAACATGTTAATTATAGGACTATTAGGTGCTTTCCAGTTTTTTCAAATTACCTAATCTACTTCCCCACATGCACTACAGGCTTTCTTGAGTTGGCAAGATTCTTTGTTGAGTTCTAAAAATCCAAGCATGAAAGCTGAGACAATTTATTCAAGTATTATATTTTATTTGTCCATAAGATCTCACGGTGTGCCATTTAAAAAAAAAAAAAAAAACTCCTATTGTGTGTTACATATTTGTAAATTGCAAGAGGGAGAATTCCAATAAATTTAAGAGCCAAAAGGTCTGAATCCCCAAAGCAGGGATCACTTTGCAATCATTTGTTATTTATCTTGTTAGATTTTTTATTTTATTTTGACACCTATTATTATATATATAAATAGAAATACCAAGTTACATCGTGTAATTAAGTCATATCAATTATTACATACTCTGATATTTTTATATTGGATAATTTAGGTATAGTATGTAGTTAAAATTATTTGATTTTTTTTTTTATAAAAAAATAGTTTGATTGTTAAAAATCATAATTATATATAAAGTTATCAATAGTAAAATAATTAATACTGCTCATACCTATATGTACATACATATAGAGAAAGAGAGGGAAAGAAAGAACAAGATTAATTAACATTAGACGTCGAACTTTTGTACTTACATCACTTGATATTTTTTTTATAATACAAAATTAATTAATCGATCAATCCATTCATTGATTTAAAAGTTCTTATAAAGTAGATTAATTAAGTTTATAAAAATTCATATAAAAAATTAATTGATATTTAATAACGCTACTTTATTTTGATAGATAATATGTTATTTAAAATATAGGTAAATGTTTAATTTTAGTTAAACATACCAAACAATGTCCAATTTATGCAGAATTTGATGCACATGGTTAAAAATTTGTAATATCAAATTATTTAATGATCAAATTAGATAATTAATTATATAACATACTTACCAAATAATTATTGGGGGAGATTTCCGTCTTAAATAACTAAGTCAATTAATGCATTGTAGAATAATCATTGTGATGTAATAAGATTTAAGAATCCCTAATAGATAAGATAGGGGGTTGTAAATTAGATTTTTTCCTATTGATTATATATATTAGAAGATACTATGAGTGTACATGCACGCACAAAAAAAAGATGTAGGGTCTACAGTAAAGAAATTATATTTTCTCTTAACATCTAAAAAAGAAAGATCTGTTTCTAATTTTATTAATTACTACGTATTTTTTTTCTACAAAGATATGTCTAAATTCTTTAAATTGCTCTCCTAATTAACTCCTCCCTTTGTATAGGTGTTTGGCCCGAATCCAAGAGTTTTGCCGACAACGGAATAGGTCCTGTCCCGGCAAAATGGCGTGGGGGCAATGTCTGTCAAATTAACAAACGCCGGGGTTCAAAGAAAGTTTCATGTAACAGGTCCTCTTCCTTTCTTTTAATCTTTCACACTTTCCATATCCAATATATAATTTAATATCTGTAGTAATGTTAGTCATTATATAATAGTATAATATAAGCAATTTTAAATTTAAATAGTAATGTTTAAAATTATATATGTATATAATTAGTTTAAGTATAATCTAAAAGTTATATTTATTGAAAGAGAGGATATATGTTTAACAATTAAGTCCATACCTTTTTAACACCCTCTCAAATTAAGTTACGTTCAAAGCAAAAGTTACACGAGAGTTGCTTGAAACAACGTACGTTCGTTCACTCAAATGTACCTTAACACTATGAAAAACATATATATGTAAAATCATTTTAAAACATAAAAAATTGTGAGCGTGTTATATTTTTCAAAGAAAAATAAAATGAGATAAATAAGGATAGATAATAAGAGTATCAATTTAATTGCAATAAATGTATGTGTGGTATGTATACATAATGATATGCAATTTTTACTGATTTTAAATCGCTTAGTTCAATTTATGCATGCAAAATCTTCAACATCAACAATATTGTGTTATATAATCCAGGAAGCTAATTGGAGCAAGGTTCTTCAACAAAGCTTATGAAGCATTTAACGGTCAACTTCCCGCTTCACAACAAACAGCACGTGACTTTGTAGGGCATGGTACTCATACTCTATCAACTGCTGGGGGCAATTTTGTCCCAGAAGCGAGTGTATTTGGCGTTGGCAATGGCACTGCAAAGGGTGGATCCCCGAGAGCTCGAGTTGCAGCCTACAAAGCGTGTTGGTCTCTAACCGATGCAGCAAGTTGTTTTGGGGCGGATGTGTTAGCCGCTATTGATCAAGCCATAGATGATGGTGTTGATGTTATTTCGGTTTCTGTTGGAGGCAGAACTAGTCCTAGGGCTGAAGAAATATTCACTGATGAGGTTTCCATTGGGGCATTCCACGCACTTGTCAAAAATATTCTTGTGGTTGCCTCTGCAGGGAACGATGGACCAACGCCTGAAACTGTTATCAATGTGGCTCCGTGGTTATTCACAATTGCAGCTAGCACACTAGACAGGGACTTCAGCAGTACCTTAACTTTTGGAAACAATCAGCAAATTACGGTATTCTTCTTCCAAAAAATACTAACAACATACTCTTTTAAATACAATCTCTATTATTGGTTAAAATTTATAAAAAAAAATTACAAATGTCGCTAATATTCTTCTTCTTTTTCTTAATTTATAATTTTACTACTACTACTATTTGTCAGTATTATAGTTCAAATTATACCCTTACCCTGTGATCATTATTTGTATATATTAGTGAAAATAAAGAGGACTTTATGACATGCATGCAATTATGAGTTGACCTTTTATTTATTGTAATTTAAGTAACTCAACTATTATATGAATACTTGATTAAATTACTAAATAGACATGACATAATACTAGCTATATGCTTGGTGGTTATCTTTTAAACAAAAATTATGTTTCTAATGTCAACCTTTTAGCTGCATAACTTGTAATAACAATATTATTTCTAAGATATTGCATCTCTAGCTTATCTTTTTTAGTCTTACTATACACATACTTCTTTCAAGTTATATAACAATATAATTACAAAAAATCAAGAGATGATCTGTATTAAAGAAAAAGGACCACATTATATAATTAATTAGAGAAGGTTTATATGAAGTAAAGATAGCAATGGTAAAATCACTAATGTTCAAAGAGTGTCAATATTGTAATTTACACATTATTCTGTTATTATTGTTGTTGGAATAATTGTGTTTTTTGACTTCCAGGCAGCCAGTCTTTTCGTAAATATACCACCTAACCAGTCGTTTTCTTTAATCCTTGCTACTGATGCTAAATTTGCCAATGTGTCAAACCGAGACGCGTAAGTACAAATCATCTCACATGCACTTCCTCAAACTAACCTTGTTTATTGAATGGCCATTTACTTAATTCCACGTGCATTCTTGCAGTCAATTTTGTAGGGCTGGGACACTTGACCCTAGAAAAGTAAGCGGCAAAATAGTGCAATGCATTCGAGATGGAAAAATAAAGTCAGTTGCGGAGGGTCAGGAAGCTCTGTCTGCAGGCGCCAAGGGAGTGATTTTGGGCAATCAAGAGCAAAATGGGGACACACTTCTTGCCGAGCCTCATGTTTTGTCCACTGTCAACTATCATCAAAAACATCAAAAAACAACGCCCTCTAGTTTTGACATAACTGCCACGTAAATTATATATATATCCTTTTTGTTCACCTTAACATTTTCAAATGACATTCTACGTACAAAATTAAGAAGTGGTCCATTATATACACACATGTTGTATATGTTTATTGGTGCAGGGATGATACAATAAACTCAAATACGACACTAAGGATGTCTCCAGCGAGAACATTGCTTGGAAGAAAGCCAGCTCCAGTTATGGCTTCATTCTCATCCAGAGGACCCAATCCAATTCAGCCATCAATACTCAAGGTACTTACACTACACTGGTATTGAAATATTTGGCATCATCTATGTATAGAATATGAAATGATCGAAAGTTATTAAAAGTCACAAACTTTTGAAAGTCTTACTTCCTATTTAATGAAACTCACTTACATATTATTTTATAATTATTTGGATGGTGTAATTTAATTGGTTAAACAATATGTGTGAATTGTAAATCTACATACCTCCAGATGATGTCCGTGTTCATCCTACTTACAAAAAAAGTGTATTTCTAACACTCTCGTATTCCTTATAATTATATTGTCTTCACATTGTGACGAGATTTGTTTTGTTTATTATTTTTTTGTCTTAGCCTGATGTTACCGCGCCTGGTGTGAACATACTTGCTGCATATTCACTATTTGCAAGTGCATCGAACTTGCTAACAGACACTCGTCGTGGGTTCAAATTCAACGTGTTGCAAGGGACTTCTATGTCTTGCCCTCATGTTGCTGGCATTGCTGGACTTATCAAAACGCTTCATCCTGATTGGAGTCCAGCAGCTATTAAATCAGCAATCATGACCACTGGTATATTCTCACTCTGGATTAATTAATATATAGATATATTATCTTTTATTATCAATTTATATCTTTTGCTAATTATTTCTATGTCATTACACAAGAGTCTCTGTCTCCATGTCCGTGTGTGTGTGTTTTCTCCTTAAAACAATAAATCTAAATATATAATTACAATAGGAACATAATTGACACACTTTCTCTTCAAGATGCACAAATACGATACATGTGTCGAATATGATAGGTATCCAATATGGCAATGAAAATATATAGGATATAATACGTCTAAGTCACATATTTAAAAATGCATAAAAATTTATAAAACATAATAAATATATAATTGCAATTATGCAAATCCAAGTTAAAAACATACTTGCCTTCTTGGTTCGTCAAGGGACAATACTTCTGTGTTTTAAACTTTATACTAATTACAAGTTTCATGTAATTGTATTAGATTTCATAAATGCTTTAAAAGTTTAGATACTCATTAATATGTATCACTAACGTATCCAAAGAATATCGATCTTAGATATATGAAACAAATTAAATTATCAGTGTTTCATAGGTTTGGATATTTCATCCATGTGTATTGGTGAAGTATTCAAAAGTATTAATTAGTATCGGATACGACTACGGATATGCGAAGCAAATTGAAGTATCGTTCTTCATATGCATGTTCTATTTTTTTTTTTTTTGGCAATTTCTAACTTCCCTAAAATATATGTTTTTGCAGCAAGCACGAGAGATAACACCAACAAACCGATTGGGGATGCGTTTGATAAAACATTGGCAAACCCATTTGCTTATGGCTCAGGACATGTACAACCTAACTCTGCGATAGATCCTGGACTTATTTATGACCTAAACATTGTTGATTACTTGAACTTCCTATGTGCCTCCGGATACGACCAACAACTCATTTCGGCACTCAATTTCAACAGATTCACTTGTTCAGGATCTCACAGCATAACAGACTTGAACTACCCTTCAATCACATTGCCAAATCTTGGGTTAAATGCCATAACTGTTACTCGCACAGTCACCAATGTTGGGCCAGCAAGTACATATATTGCAAAAGCCCAATTACGTGGATATAACATCGTTGTTGTACCCAGTTCCTTGAGTTTCAAGAAAATAGGTGAAAAGAGGACATTCAGGGTTACTGTACAGGCTACAAGTGTAACTAAGCGAGGAAATTACAGTTTTGGGGAATTGCTATGGACAAATGGAAAGCACTTAGTCAGAAGTCCTATCACCGTTCGGCGCAAATGAAAACTTTCCTTGGAGTTAGTTGTGTTTAGGATATCACATTAATGCAGATTTGCATGGTTCACTACTGCGATCTCATGTTATCACTTGCCTGTAACCTTTTGTTATTTCATCTTTTTTTGTTTCTGGTTGTTTGATTATTATTATTATAGTAATTTTTTTTTTTGTAATATGATTGATGCATGGGGCGAAACACTGAAAGTCGGGTAATTTTATTCTTCAAGTTTTACGGCCAAATTACACCAAACTGGGGAAGTGCCGAAATCTTGGTACCTCTAAATCATTTGACTACTTGAATAATTAATTAGTTTGGTTTTCTTGTTTTCTTATTTGTAAACTGTTAGTTCTTTTCCTTACGTTGTAAGCTTGTGTCTATTTTCGTTGTAATTATACTTTATATATAAGTTGCTACTTTTTTTGTCTTTTTTACCAGTGATATATAAGCAGCTAGATTTTCTGGTTCAAATACTACAGGGGTTGCACTACGCCAAATTTAAATTTCAGTGGCATTTAAGCTAATTGCTGCTATTTAATTATTTATAATTAAAACCAATTATGGCTAATAAACAGTCACCACTAAAAAATCTAACAATAAAGGAAATTGTTTAAAATGGTTGTGAAGGAGAATACATTGTAAAGAACTAATCAGTTTCTCGTAGATATTAATTAAAAGAATATGTTTATCATTTTTCTAGTTTTGTTAATTCATTTTTTTTCTTTTGACTCATAGTCTAATACCATGTAACCTAACTCTGTTGCATAAATTAGATCATTTTTCTTTTTTCAAATCCTTGTTCATTAATGGTTTTGATATTAGCACATTAGAGTTTACACAGTTATGCTTTTTATACGGTGGAAAACTTGTTTTAGTTGCCATACAAATTGCTGGTACAGCCATTGCCATAGAAGTACTTAATCTTTGCCGGCAATAAAAGAGGCTTTTACCAGCAGTATAAGAATTGCCGGTAATGGATGATATGCTAGTGGCTATTTTTATTGCCAAAAATCTACTTTTCGTGTAGTCTTGATAGACTTTTTTTTTTTTTTGGGTGAAGTACCAAAAAGAGGCCTGGGAGAAAAAAAATATGATCTGAATCAGCTCTTAGGGCATGAAGAATAAAACTAGGAGGAAATTCAAAAACATGATATGCAGAGCATATTTTGCTAGTCCGTCTGCCACCTTGATTGGCTTCTCTAACGATGTGGTTCCAAGAAATGTTCCGTGTATTAGCATGCACTGTATGAATATCTCTAACCAGATTAAAGCACGAGTGGAGATTACTACTGCTTCCTTCGAATAATTTGATAGCATTCAGCGAGACTGAATCAATATGAATCTTAAACCCACGAGACCAAGCCAGTATGATGCCCAAGAGAATGGCCCAAAGCTCTGCATAAATGACCGAACACGAGCCAATTTCGGCATGAAAACCACACAGAAAGGCCCCATTATGATCACGAATTACACTACCACAAGTAGATTGGTTCCCTAACTGGATGACAGCAGCATCACAATTAAGAGCAACCTGACCCACCTCGGCAGATTTTCAGCAAATATCATCATGGCTAGCACTGGTCGAATTAAGGGGAGAAAGAAGCTTCAACATTGAGCTACTGTCCTTATAAGTCTGAGCCAAATTGCAAGCTCGCTGAATAATTTCCATAGCAGACCACCAAGATTCACTATTAAAAATAGCCTTATTCCGCTTCCACCAAATGTCGTCCAAGAGCATACCAAACAAAACATTCCACCTGACCCCGTGGACAATGTGATTAGCTGAGAGATTACCCTCTAACCATTGCTTCCAATTATTGCATATATAGAATTCCCCACCATTCTCCAAACGGATGAAAAATTTCCAAATTAAAATAGTGGTATGGAAATCTCTAAAACAATGAAGAAGAGATTCATCATGATCATCACAAGCATAACAACAATCACTCTCACTAATGCCCATCCTTTTACGTCTCTCATTAGTCAGCATACTTCCATGACAAAGCTTCCGAAGAAAGCTTCTTATTCTCTCAGGTCTAGGCCATTGGTGCACCAATTTAAATAATCTCACCTCAGGAATCAGATGATGATTACTCAAATTTCATAAGCGAACTTAACTGAAAACGACCCATCAGTGGTTCCTTTCCAAGCCACAACATCAGCATCAGCATTATCACTAGGGGGAATCATAGAAATAATTGACCAGCCGGAAAATATTTTCAGGTATATAAATCTTAAAATTATGAACTAACCAGCTACTAATAGGTTGAGCATAGCTAGCAACCAAGCACTCCAAATCATCTTCCTGAAGACTGGCAGCCGCAATACTCGACAGATTATCCAAACCAGGGACCCATGAGTCGCGCCAGAACTTTATGCTAGAACCGGCCATCACCTACTCTCCAAATTAAATAATATTTTTACAAAACATATCCCACGTAGCACAAACTCATCTCCAACAATCACTACGAGGACTCTTTATGTTAATTAACTGCTGGAATCCCACTTGAACAACATCCAAATTTAATTGGATAGAAGACCAAAGAGGAGGATTTTGGTCACACAAGCGCCAATTAGCCCAAAGCATGAAGGCCTTGTAAACATATATATCTCGTTTTCCTCAACCCCAAACCACCTTTAACCTTTGGGGAGCACACTTAATCTTTAGCCACAAGATGAATCTTCCTACTCTTTCTTCCATCCCCCCATATAAAGTTTTGGCAAGCTTTATCAATATCATCATACACCGCTTTTGCACGAAACTGAAAAGTGCCTTGGGAGATTGATTTGAGACATTGACTTTTGTGGAAAACCTTTAATAGAGTATGAGCATGCATACGTACCAGTTATTGATTTAGGATGTATTAAATTGAGATTTTAAAAGACTATTTTAACATAAAATAATCACATTCTTTTGCATATCTTTGTTCTTAATAACAACTGGATCCCACACTCCTTGGAGAAAAAAAATGTTTTGGGGTGTAAGGGTGGAATTAAGATAGAGAGAAAAAATAAACAAAAAGAAAGTGATGAATTTAATAAGAATAAAATCATAAATAAAGAAAGATAATTCTGTTTATGAGGAATTCTGTTTATGTTGCTTATATTTTTTCATCTTACATAAGTATAGTGGAAATATAATTTTATTGTATATTTGGACAATTAAATTATATTTTCAAAAGAAAGATAATTTTGAAATTATTTAAAAATAACCCACGTGGGTGATGAGAATAGCATTTTTGATAGTGGAAATAGTAGCTCCGTCATAGAACTAGTTAGTAGTAACCCACTTTAGAACACCCAACGTTTGGGCTTGAGCATGCTTGGAGATAAAAACAAACAAAAACATATTGCCTAGTCTACTTAATGAAAAATATGTAGATTTGAACCACAAAACAACGAAGTGATGAAATATGTGTTATTAATCATCTAGTCATATAAGAGGGATTCATTTTAGAAAATAAGGTCAGAAATTATAATCATTTGAATGAAAATTTAATAATTATTTGAATAATCACACATAATCTCCGCAGATAAATAATAATAATGCATTCTCAGGTTTCGTGTGTATATATATTAGCGGATTGCAATTTGAAAGATCACCTATTGATTTTCCAATCCAGTATTAGGCATTACCCCCGGGTTCAGACTAAGTTCAGTATATGAGCATACCTTTTTAACAATAAAATTTCAAACTAATTATGATAACTTTTTAGTTTATATTTTCTTAAAATAAATCTATCATTTTGGACAAATCTGATTTGAAGGATAAAATGTGATGATAATTATGAAGGTTAACTTCCGCTAGATCACAATCCCTCTCTCTCCCTTATTTGGGGTGCATGGACCTCGAATATGTCCCAAAAGAAATACATGAGTCCTATTCATCTTGCTCAGCAGTCTTTCGAAAGGAATATGTCAGTAGTATATAGTGTATTTTAAGAAAATTAAAATTATAACTTATTAATTATCATACTAGTGTGTGTATATATATAAAAGTTAACTACTTGTATGTAAGTTCCTTTGAATGAATTAATAGTTATGTTTTTAATTGTCGAATTATTCTTAAAGCGCATACCCCACTTTCATCAGTTCCGCTAGTATACCTAACAAGAGGGGGAAAAACAGTTGTTCATAATTAATTCACAACATATATATGATTTTGTATTATTGTCAAAATAGATCAAGTCTTTTTCAATGAAACATCCTTTCTGTACCTAATATTCGTATTAAATTTTATTCTAATAGCTAATTCCATGAAAGAGGAGGTTTCTATTGTGTCCCACTCTACGCGATGCTTAATCCTTACGACCAATGGCATAAAGAAGCCTTCATTTACAAACATTTAACAAATTGTTTTCCAAAAGAAATGGTCCCCATATATAAACTTTTTCACAAAAACTAAAAGTACAACTTTTTATATATGAGAACTTTATGCCTTTTAGTTTTCATTAAGCTTTATATATAATTCATGTAAGTTCGCGTTCAGATCAAAATAGGATTAAGCACTAGATAGTGACCCAAAAGAAAAGGGTATCTTAGACAAAAAAAACATTAACATTGCATTGACAACAAACACGCACATATGGTGATTGGCAAGTGACAAGTGACACTCATTTTATATGATTTTGGGTTTATATATTTACATGATAAAGACTATTTTAGGATTAAATTCTTAAATTAGTTTTTGAGATTGTATAAAAGCCTAACATTTTAGTCCTTGAGATTCTAAAAATTCTCCATTAGTCATTAAATTTACAAAAAAAATATTCGTTTATTGCTTTTTTTTATTTTATTTTCCACTATCATCTGTATAAAAAGGACTACAGTAAATAAAGTTTTATAATGTTAAAGATTAATCTAATTTTGTTAAATCTCATAAATTAAAATGCTGGACTTATACAATTTTGAGGAATAATTTAAAATTTATTCATTATTTTGTTTTTTTGTTTTTTGTTTTATAATTTTTCGATTCTCCATTCCTTTGGTTTCATCCTAAACATTTCCATTTTTTTCAGTTTTAATTGGTAGGATTTATATTCAAATGAAAATTGAATCAACCGATGGAATTGAATAATATCACAAAATATTGTTTTATTTTTAATGATGTTTTTAAATTATGATGTTACTATACCAAAACTTAATTTATCACAAAATGATCTATTTAAATATTTTTAGAAGACCTAAAGACCCAATTAGAGATAAATATAAGAATGAAACTGTTTTCCAATGCCTTAGAGTTGGGTCTAGTGATGGGAATTTTGATCACTTGCATGAAGTCCTAGGTTAAATTAAATTCCATTGTCATAGTACCCAAAAAAATGAAACTTTTTCTTGCTAAATATTAGAAGAAGAAAAACATTTTGAGATGCTAGCTAGCTAGTGTGTGTTCTTATCACATAGATGCTTGTTAATGCCTATATATGTCTTGTGACTTTACTTAACTCTCCTTTTTATATATATAAAAGTAACAAGGATTATATTGTGGCAAGTGAGTAGGCACAAACATCGAGTGGGTCAGGAGTGGATTTGAATTTCTCTATTTCTATTACTGTAAAAGGGCAATTACTAGGATTTAAGAGAGTGAAAATAATATATATTAATGGATATTAATGGAAGTTATTAATTTATATATTCTATTGAAATTTCTTTTCATATTCACAATTATTAATATTTGACAACTCATAAAAGCTTGTGGTCACTGCACTGATGGTTTGTAATTGTGACATCGTTATATATATATTATTAATTAATCTTTTTCATGACCTAAAAAGTTGTCTGATCGCTAACAAAAATCAGTTAAATACAACTTGAAATAGAGGGGTAGGCAGTGGCATCCGATGAATCCCCCACCCTTATTTAAATGTGGATAGACTATAAGCATGTTTATTTCGGTGTCTACATTTCAAGTTATTTAATTTTATTCCTTTATGTGCATATTGAATGAGTGTCCAAACACGCACCATAAATAACACTAGATGATATTTTTTTTTATATATCGCACTATGATCTAAAATCATTCCCGAATAATTGTATTTACATAGCATTTTTAATTGAAAGTGTTATTTAATAAAATACAGAGTTTTATTATATAATATAGTTTTCAGATAAGGCTTATTCCCTCAAATAATGCTCATTATATATATATACACACATATATATATATATATATTCTTTCGCTTTCTATGCAACTACATAAGAATAGAGAAAATTTTATAAAATCATTTTATTTTCCATTCTTTTTCCTTCTTTCCTTCTCATTTCTTTCTTTCCTATTTTCCTTACTAAACCAAAAACATACTATAAATTTTTTCCAACATAATAGTTCACTGACTAATGTCTAAGTTGCGTAGAATATTATAACCCCGTATATAAAATATGGCACCTAACTTGTGATATTGTGTAGGTGGTCTAATTTCACAAGCATAAAGTGGCTAAGAAAAATAGGAAAAAAATTAAGAGATAGTGCTCACTAGACCCATACCGTTATCACTGGCCACATCTTGGAGTATTGATGATAATATATAGCTCTGCGACCACATGTAACATATACGTATGGCAAATTTTTTAAACTAAAAAAAGTATGCTCATTATGTTAGGCAAACTATTTTGTTTTAAATAACAATAAGCCTTCAAATGGATTCCTTTCTCCAGTATATATCCACATATAAAACTTTTAAATATTTTCTCATGATTTATAGTTCTAGCAATAAAACATCCATTCACCCTACACCGATCAAAATGGTTTAAACGAACGATGACCTGTGTGAGACGATATTTAAAAATTAAAAGTTAGTGTGTGTATATATATATATATATATATTAAATTCAACGTTAGAAAGTATAGCACGCATTGGCATAGTATTAAAATCATCATGAAATTGTAATCAAAATTTAATTTGCTACTGGCATAACATGTACATCGTTATAACAACTCAAAAAATATATATGATGTGATTATAATTATTAAATAAAAGCTCTCATTAGTTTTATTTAAAGAAAATAATTGATAATATCGCATATACGTACACCCCCACGAGTTAATTAGAAGCTAATCATATGTACTGATAAATAAATAATAAATTAGAATTTGATAAGCTCTCCATTCGTCAGAATAGCCATTCAGTTTGTTATAATAATGACAAGTGAGCTTTTGGAAGATGGTATGGCCCCATGACCATTGATTCAACATTTTTTTTTTTTATCATAAGGGGCCATGCATCTTATGGAGCCGAAAGGGCTACACGGTTTATACATATGATTTTCTGAAATTTAGTGGTGCAGGCCTATATTATACTTTAAACCACACAAAGCAAGAAGACATACGCGTATGGAACAAGAAAAATGTGTTCACGACTCACGTAGACTGCAAGCATTAATAAGAAAGTGAATACCCTTTTTTTTTAGAAATCTGGACCTTAATTAACCCAATTTTTCTATTGTGTGAAAAAGAACATTCCAACATTTTAAAAATTTCTGAAATTTGGTGATGCGGGCCTATATTATACTTTGACCACACGGACAAGACGACATACGAGTATGGAACAAGAAAAATGTGCTCACGTAGACTGCAAGCACTAAAACGAAAATGAGTACTCCTTTTTATTTTTGGTTGAGAAATCTAGACCTTAATAATCCCAATTTTACTACTGTAAAAATGAACATTTCAACCTTTTTTAAAATTTTATATGAAAGTTATTTGAACACAATTTGAAATAAAGAAAAAATAATAATTGTGTAAACTGTTGTGGGTCGTGATTGAGTCAGGTTAACATATAAACTGTGTAATATATATATATATATATATATATATATATATATATATATATAACGTGCACTTTTAATGCAAAATAGAAATGTGATTTAACAATATTATTTATTCTACTTTTTTTATTTGTATACCATATATGTAATTAGTTAAAGTATTTGGTGATTAATTTTTATCAGAAAATTTTATTTGTTCATTTTAAGTGAGATCATCTTTCTTAACACATTTTTTTATTCACAATGTTAGAACCTAACACTTTATTTAAGGAATTTGAGCTCAAATTTACTCAAATATGACACGTTAGTATTATTTAATTATTTTACTTTGGTATCAGACTTATGTGATTGTTTAATTAAGGGAAAACATCAATTGACACCAAATGTCAAATTTGTGCTCTTGCACCTTTTAATTAATTATGTCTTTTGATAGAATTTGAAATTAAGTAATCCAATAGTTTGAATAATTTAATATTATGTTTTTGATAATATATATCATAAATTTATTATAAATTAGACATTTGATTTGATGTTATGTTATCTAGCAATAGAAAATTACTTATACTTTTAAATATTGGGAAGTATCAATTATATTTTTATTTGTTTTATGTGAAGATTTATAAACTTAATTAACAATATAAGAACTTTCAAACTCAACAGTTAGCTAGATTGATTAATTTCAAATTATATATGTAAAAAATATATATTAGGCAGTGTAAGTATATAAGTTTGACACTTATAAGTGTCAAATGATCCTTTTCCTTCAATTGATATTAATATTTCAAGAATTAAACGTAAAATACTAATATATAACAACTACTTATATATCAACTCAACATGAAATTTTATATTAATGTAAACTGATACCATATACATTTTGGTTTATTAGCCTTAAATGTTTTGTTTAGGAAAATTATAACATCAAGGAAACCAGAAAAGATTGATAGAGCATGTATGCTGGTTAGTGTTGGAAAAGTGAAGCACCCAAAAAAAGTGAGTACATGCATGTTTAATTCGCCCGCACGTAAAGTGGCTGCAACTTTTTTGGAGGCTCGGAAGATGCATGCGTGTGGACCAAGCTCTTAAAATATCCGGACCCATTTATTCTGTACAATAAACAGTTTGCTAACTGTTAAACAAAAAAACTTGATCCACCTCAGCAATGTTAATTTTTAAACTTGTAGGAAAACTCTTTAAATTATATAGCAACTTTAATAAAACGAGTAACGATTATTGTCGAATCTAAAGTGTATGAAGAAACTTTGTAATAAGGAAACAATAATTTGTGAAATATTCTGACGAAATCTAGTTTTTGCTAAGGTACCTATGGATTGAGAGAAATCTATCCTTGAAAACGGAACAATATCGATCGCGATGTCCTTGACTAAGAAGAAAAGTACTTAAATTCAATGTCTCAGAATCGAATCTAATTGAGTGAACCATTTATGTCTAATATATTATTAAAAACAGATTGTGTATAAATTGCTAATTAATTTGGAGGTTGAATGATAATAAATAATCCTAACAAGATACTGCGTGTGTATATTGATTCTTATTATATACTTTATTTAAGTTTAGCATTAACTAGAAGAGCTTTTTAAGTTAAAAAATTATAAATTGAAGAAGTAAAAAAAGAAAGTTAGGTTTTTAGTATAATAGTGGTATTAGTATATATAGATGTATAAGTATATATAATGTTGGTGAAGCTGAAAGTTTTCTACACACACTTTTCCAAACGAACTTCCCACTGCATCCATCATGGCCGGGCCATGTTTGGTAACATCCCATGTGAATGTGACTTCTGTTTTCAAAAACTTAGAGAGCATTATGGTCTACTCGACCCCAGCTTACACAGACACATGATGCTGTCTAATGCTCTCACACGTTCAAGAAATACTGAATCTGGGTAGTATAAATTTTATAGCGTTTTAAGGTTTTGAAATCGGTGTCCTGCAAATTTAAAAATTTCACGAATTCACTACTACTATATTTGATGGAAAAAGAGTCTGATTATCGATCTTTAAGATTTGTTTGATTTTTAATAATATTTAAACCCCATTAGAGGATATTCTCTTGTTTTAGAGGAAAAAAGAAACTAAGGAACTATATGTCGGCTGATAAAAAAAAAAATAAGGAACTATATGTCAGAATAATCACCAACCAATCTCCAACATAATTTTTCCTTATTATAATTAAAGGCACAAAATCACTTAAGACAATTAAACCTTAACTAGAGTTCCAAAATGTATGTGAAAACCATCATAATATCTACGACCAACCGATAATAGTCATGATATATACTACATTAAAGTAATTACAAGTTCAATTTTTAATTAATTAATAAAAATAATATATAACAAGTCTAGTATTTAAACTTTATTGACAAATGAATAACCTAACACTGTAAGTTCTCCCATTGAATAAAATAGAACAAGCGGGGGTGAGTCGGAAAGAAAAAGAAAGCAACAAAACAAATTTTCTTTTTCTCTCACTGAATATCACTATTCACTTGTACGTAAGATTATTAAAGAAATGAAATGTTTCATTATATTTATGTTCTGCTCCATTCTATCCTAAATTTGGGACAAATATAATTTAGTTCTTCAAGAGAAAATGATGAGAATGATTTTCTTTGTGTTTTTTTGTTATATGTTTCTTCCTCGTTAATTTTTAAATTCCCAAACAAGGGAATGCATTCACCCTACCCACGTGATTTTCTTTTAGAATAATAAAATAATAAGTTTGGTTTGATAAATTGACGTGACTCAATACGGTTTTTGTAATTTATGTAAAAAAATTTATTTTAATCATGTATGAGGGTGGTTTAAGTAGCCTAAAACCTGATTTGGGTTGTAAGTCAACGTGTATGCTATTTTGAAGATCAAACTTAACTTTTGTTGTCTACGTTCAACTAGCTAGTTTGAAGAATATTGTCAAAAAAAGCTAATTAGAAGAATCAGCTCCCACTGGCGCATGAGACCTTGTGTTCTAGATTTTCAAAAAAAGAAAAAAAAAATTAATCATTAATCCATTTAATTCACTTCACGCGATGGTCATGGATGAGAGCGAGACAGAACTTTAAACCCACAACTTCATTTTACAAAGATATTATGGGTGTCTTTTGGAATCGCATCGATCTCTACCTTCAAATAAGCAAATTCACAAAAAGTTACAAGTGATAACATTAAAATTACATTTGATGCGCATTTCTTCGTATACTTTTTCTAACATATTTATATTCAACTAGTCCTAATATAAATATCATTTAATAATAGAATATTCATAAAATAAAGTGTGTCACAGAATATTTTCCAAACATTTTTCATGAATATTAACAAGTTGACCCATTCTTTAATACATTTTATTAAAGCTCATTAAAATTACAAAGTTGTGAATAGAAACACTTATTAAATAAATTTAACCGAAAGTTGTACAATTTTATAATTTCTAATAAATTAATTAATGATAAGAATTATATTAAAACAAACATGTTAAAAAGTATGTTATTAATAATATTTTTATGTACCAACACCTATGAAAACAAGTAATAATGACAAAACAAATATTTTTTTATAGATTATTCAAATTTATTTAATAAATTGACTTTTTAACACGTATTTTTTATATGAAATCTCTAACTTTATGTTAATAATGTGACAACATATTAATAAAATATTGTGTTGTGTCTAATTTAATGTTTTTTTTATTAAAAGTGAAAGCAGGAAATGAAATGAGAAAGAGTTTTGTATATTTTTTTGTCTTAGATCAAAGGTTGAGTATTTTCTAATTCATAGAGCAATTAATTCAAGAAAATTTTATACACTATAAGAATTAAATATGAATTAAATAGATTATCTCTGTGATGTAAATATAATTAGATCTTATATTATTACATTAAATTATCTAATTACATGAAAATAATTAAATAATAATAATTATCTTTAAATTGAATAAAGGTAAAATAAAATAAATGGCGCATATGTAAAGTGTAAACGAGAGAGCGCAACCGCAGTCCTGTCTGTCTTCCCAAACGCAGAGAGGGTGAAGGAAAGAAAGGAAGGAAGGAAGGATGCGTTAAACGTGCGTTCTAGAGAGAGAAAATAAAACAAAACAAAACAAAACAACTCATTCTCTCTCTATTCTCTTCTGTTTCTCTATCGTAACTCTCTTTCTGCTTTCAGATCTTGCAAAACCCCTTTTCTTAATTACTAAATCCCTTATTCTCTTCTCTTAAAGATTCATTTCTCTTTCTTTCTCACTTCTTTTTCTTTCCTTTTTCCGTTTGTTTCCCGGGAAAATCCCCAACCGCAACCTCTTCTTCTATCTTTCCCGCGCCCTCCAATCGCTTCTTGCTCCGTTTTTGCCTTCCCGCATTTCACCTCACTCGCATTTTCCGCTTCGTACGGCATCGCTATCCACAGTGCAATTATTTTCCGGGAAAGTGGGGGGTTTTCCGGGAAAACGGAGCATTCTCCCGATGACAATACCGTTGCTGTGAAAAAGGTGAAGAAAATGGACGATAGAGGCGGTTCCTTCGTCGCTGTGAGAAGAATTTCGCAGGGTCTTGATCGAAGCAACACGTGCCATTCAAGTTCCGGTAAAAAAATTCACTCGTGATTTTCGCGTTTTTTCAATGTTCGATTCATTCTCTATTCTCTCTCTCTCCCTCTCACTCTCGTAATAGTCTTTGAATCGAGATTGAACTCGGGTTTTTCACTTGCGTGATGTTTGCGGATGTTCAAAATTGCGTTGGAGGGTGAATTACCGATTTCATTATTCATTCATAAAGCTACTACTTTTTAGTAAATTTTAATTAATTATTAATTATTATTTTTTTAATTTTGATTGGTTTGAGACTTTGAGTTGAGCTTGGTAGAGATCTCTATGGAGCTCAGTTTACTATGAAAAGGTGTTAGTTAATCTTATCTTGGCGTTAAAAGTTGTTTAATGTGATCAATTTATAGGTTCTACCTGTAATGGTGTTATATCATAGATCTAGCATTCGTGAAATGTATTATGTGTTTATGTATATTGGAAAATGCAGATACTGTTGTATTTCTTTCTTTTCATTTTAGCGTGAAGCTGAGTTCTACTGTTTAGGTGCAGAAATAGTGGGAAATTATGAATAAAGCAATCTTGGTGGGTGACACTATGATTGAAACTAAGCAAGTGGCTACCATAATGATTAAAGCAAAGACCACTCTTCCGTCGGGTTATATTTGGTTGCTTGGCTTTGTCCTTTTTTCCTTGTCCTCAGCCTAGACAATAATGAGTAGCAGAAAACAAAATATTTGTTGAGTGATACCCCGGTTCGAAAAGTGATAGAAAAGGAAACGGGGAAGGGATAGGCAATATTTTGTGGTTAGGATAAGGTGGGTGGTTGTAGAAAGCATAGGTGAACAAGAGCTGTGGTGTGCTGAGGAATAATTAATTACTTATAAAAGACATGATTGATTTCTGTCGAAGAGATTTATTGTAGATTTGTGACACAAAAATTGGAAGCTCGATCTTCATTTATGGGCAATTTTATTTTGTTACAGCTGAGTTTGTGACAGGATCAACAGCATGGCTTGGCAGAGGTCTGTCCTGTGTCTGTGCACAGAGAAGAGAAAGTGATGCCCGACCCTCTTTCGATTTAACTCCGGCCCAGGTAATGCTTTTTTGTGGTTTAATTACTGAAGCAGTAATTTGATACTCATTAAGTAATTCTGTTAATTTTTCTCTTGGGCATCTTCCTGCAAAAAAATAAAGAAACTAACGAAAATTTATAATGTGACTTTGTTGATAATGTGCTTCTTCTTTTAATGAAATAAGCTTCTTTTGAACTACTTGCAACAATCAAAGGCTTTTCAGAATTTCATGCAATAAGAACATTGAGCTATAAATTCTTATTGAAATTTGAAACATCTACCTTTTTACCAAATAAAAAAAAATAAAATTCAATTGTATTTCTTGCTATGTGTTTTGTTTATTGTTTCTGGAAATTACACTCATTTTGAAAAAAATTGTAACGTACAATTTATAGCTTGCTCTGAACTTGTAACAGCTACTTTGACACCCATGTTTCACATGCTTGGTTTTTTGTTTTTTGTTTGCTTGTGCTGTATACCTTGTGAGATCAAAATAACATGTCACTCTACTTATTCTTTCTATTATTAAATATTTTTTATAATTATGTCACGACAAATTCTTAGTGCTGAATCTTCAATTCGCAGGAGGAGTGCTTGCAGAGGCTACAAAGTCGCATTGATATTCCATACGATGGTTCTGTCCCTGAGCACCAGGTACCCCTTCTATTGATATTTTTCAAGTTGTTGCGAGTGATATGGCAATAACTATGAAGTCCATCAAAGACTTTAAGCCATGTACACATAACTTTATTTGCTGCCTTTGTCTTACCATATGTGCAATCTTTTATCTCTCAAGAATGTAATTTAGATTTGATTTTGATGCATTGTCTTAGGATGCCCTAAGAGCTTTATGGAATGCTGCATTTCCCGAAGAAGAACTCCATGGTTTGATTTCTGAGCAGTGGAAGGACATGGGCTGGCAAGGGAAGGATCCATCAACAGATTTTAGGTAGATATTATTCTAGATGTTTTAATCTCTGTGCATATTCTGTCTTCAGTCAAACTACTTCTTTTTAATAATTTCTATTTCTATTTATTTGGTAGGGGTGGTGGTTTCATATCATTGGAGAATTTGTTGTTTTTTGCTAGGAATTTCCCGGTATGATCTCTTTCTATTTTTGTTCACACTTTTTTCAATATTGTAAAAAATATTTTAGAGCCTTATTTTTTACTTGACCAAAATCAATGCATAGATTTAGATTGTTATAAATAATACTTATTTGATCACCTGAAGGAATTAACAATTCAATCATATTAGGATTTCACCCAAAAGAAATGCCATTTGTGTTTCTAATTGTAAATAGTTATAGGACTTCTGTAGATAAATATTTTGTTCTTGGATATTTATCTGTTTGAAGAATGAGTACTTCCTCTTTCTAAATTTGAAAATGAGGGATTGTCATCTTTTTCTTTCTTGGTTCTTGCATCATGCTTTATTAGATGGTTGATGTGGGGGAAAAAAGCTAATAGGCAACAATTTAGCCAAAATCCTTTCTGATCTGAATAAAATTCTTGTGTTCTGATTTTGGACTTCATGATAGAATTTTTTTGCCATATTAATTTGTTCTTTTGCTTTATCTTGTTTTTCTTTTCCAATGGTCTCTGTCCGTCGAATTACACCAGCTCCCTCAGAGTCATGTAAAAAAACATAGTCAAGGAACTTCAAAGTCAAAAAAAATTCATTATTCACTGTTTTCTGGATGTTAAAAACCTGTGCCTGTCTTAGCAATGTTGACTGGATACATATTGTCAGTTGTGATAATATGCCTTAAATGCTGAGATTCTTCAGAGAATTTTCTAAAATATGGTGTCCTCCTTTTCATGCTCTTATCCCTTGTTTCCTTGTATATTTTTACATTCTTGGTGTTAAATAAGCATAGACTACAGGTCTCATTTGTTATGAATGGTTGCCAATTTTGTTTTTTAGGAATATTATGTATCAGACATGTCACTGTGATCTTTCAGGTTTTACCAGACACATTTTTTCATTTCTTTTAGACCCGAATTCTCCAAGTGTTTCTCTTTGTTAATCTAGTCTTGGTTCAAGCCTCCAAGAATGGTCAACCTAAATTTAAATCAGTCTTTGCTATTCATTTATCTTAATCATAAAGCTTGAACTTTTCATTTTGTAGAAATCCTTTCAAGATCTTTTACGGAAGCAGGAAGGTGATCGGTCAGTGTGGGAATATCCATTTGCTGTTGCTGGTGTAAACATCACATTCATGCTTATTCAGATGCTGGATCTTGAAGCAGGTTATTTTACTTCTCCTTTTAGTTTTCTAGTCTCAGTATATTTCATGTATAAAAGATGATTGGGGGATGCCTTTATGTATGGGCACATTTGTTTCTGCATTCTGATCTGCTGACATAAAATTTTACCAGTTAGTTACTCTTGCATAATCCAGTTACCACCGATCATGATCTGAGTGATGGCCAGTGCCACATTGTAATTATAAGGAATTAGATTACATGTGTCCAAGGGACTATTTTCCTTATCCCAAGAGCTTAAAGTTTTTACTTTATTTGAAAGAATGGAAGTTGGTCATTCCAATTCAATGACGTAGGCCAACCTTATACATCCACTCCCCACTTTTAAACATTTTTATAATAATTTTTTGCGTATTATACAAATTGTTTTCTGTTGGTTCAAATGAATATGGCTTGTTACCAATTATAATATTTTTGATTATATTTTCTGATGTGAGATATCATTAAATTGCATGTTTCTTAATGCAGATTATTGCAGCATAGATGTTTTTCACAAATAATGAATGAATTCAATTTGCTCACTATGTTATCTGTTACTAATGTTTTCCTTGACAGTCAAACCTCGGACACTGGTGGGAGCAACTTTCCTAAAATTTCTTGCAGGTAGCCTTTATTATTCCTCTCATTAATCTATAAATTTTACTTCAGTTTGGATGGGAAGCAGGGAGGTAGGAACTTAACCATAACAAAATGGAAAAATGCAAAATGTTACAAAAGCATTGAGTACATTTGTTTTGATTTAAGAAGGCATTTTTTTTTACCGAGCATGTTTCTTCCACTACCTCTCTTTCACTTATCTTTTCTAACTTAATTTTTTTTTTCTCACCTGATTGGTGCTACGTAATTTGTATTAGATTCATGAAAAAATTTCTTGTGAAGTGGCATTGCTTGAAGAAAATACTTGTGTTTATAACTTTTACATGATAGTGGCAGCAGTCTTCATTTTATGTTAGTTTGCTGTTTCAAGTTACTAAATTCATTTCTATGCTTGTCTGACAGAAAATGATTCAGCTTTTGATCTTCTTTATTGCATAACATTCAAGATGATGGATCAACAATGGCTTTCTATGCGTGCTTCATACATGGATTTTAATGTATGTATTTATCATGAATTTATTCTGTAGAGATTAGGAAATATTATGGCACTAGCAAATTTAATTGAAGTATGTAAGTTTCTTTGGATTGCTAGTGATTATCAACGTGTTACTTATGTTTAACAGACAGTAATGAAATCTACACGCCGTCAGCTGGAGAAAGAGCTTCTACTTGAAGACATAATGCGGCTAGAAGATGTACCCTCATACAGACTTCTCACACGATAGTTGTCCGTGCTTACTCCGAGTCTACTAGTTTTAACCAGAAGGTTGTACTTGATGTGATGCTACTCTTATAATTTCGATTCCTTCCAATTCGGCTTTTAACCTTCTAACAAGACTGAGGCGAGCCTGAGTATGAAATCATCAAGGTTTTGGAGGCAGCAGTTGAGCTTTTAATCTAGTTGGAGGAAAATATTGTGGGTGGGACAAACTGCCAGGGTAGTCTGAAATGTAGGTTTGCTTGGTACCAAAAAAGATTAGATTGTAATGAATTGTGGTTTGCCTATATATTTCCTCAATGTCCATCAATGGGCAAATATAGCTTGCAGTATTGTAATTCAGGCAGTTTGTACCCTTTTTTCTGTTCTACAGGCAGAGGTGTACCTAAGTAGGTAGATTCTGCCTTGGGCCTTGTTTGTGGAGGAGTTGATGTACTGCATATTGTTGTTTGAGACTTTAACGTTTGAGTTGATGAATAGTACCTTAACTATTGCTTTTGGCTTAAAGTACCGTGGTTTTATTTTATGCCTGCTTTTCTGGTGCTCTATCAGAGAAAAGATAAATTCTTGGGGCATTCATAACAATGAAACTGATCTTGGTAATTTATAAATACCACCTCAAACTAAGCAGTGAATTTGGTCAGCTAACTAGTTTCAGTGAGTTATGGCTTGGTTGTACAATTGAACAAATGCGAGTAAATTTGAATTGGTTCTGAAGTGAATTGAATTAGTATGAATATTGGTGAAGTTTGTATTTATAGTTATTCTACATACAATAATTTCTCAGCAAGCTGAGTGAATGTATGAGTACTGAATTTTCTTTCATCTCTTGAAAATTACCAGCGGAAATGAAATGGGAGAATAGTGTGCTCTTTCTTTTAAATAGTAGATAATAAAAGACTCGCGGGGTACAATAATTAAAGACTTTGGTTATTTGCTTAAGTGGGCAATTAAGTTTCTTATTAAAACTAGTGCAACCTCTGTTAAAAAAAAAAAAAAAAAAAATAGTGCAACCTATAAAATCAGAAGGAAATCACCCATACGTCTTTGTGGTGCATTGCTTCGCTCACAAACTTTCGTACCATCCAGCATTTTTATTTAATTTATTTACCTTTGGATGAGTGAAAATGAGGGAGAGGACATTTTAAAATTTTGAAAAAAAGAAAAAATTGAGAAAATTTTGAATTTTTTTATTTCTTAAAGTAATATTTTATTTTTTTGTCTTCTTTTCCCTTGTTTTCTTTTTCAATCAAATACAAAAATTGTAAAATTTTCTTTATTATTTTATTTTTCTTTATTCAAAAACATATGGTAAGAGTTCGAATGATTTTTCTTTTTAAGGAACAAATTAAATACAACCTCAACAATGAGTACAAAGAGCATTAATGAATGAACCATAGAGAGACATAAAACTTCGTTTAGGATTTATATGATCGTGAACATGTTCCCACCTGAATGAATAAGCTATTAATTCCAACATAGAAACACAACGGTCGAAAATGCACTAATGAAGAGTAAGGGACAACGAGACTTGTTTAGCATTTATATGACCGTGAACATATTCCCACGTAAAAGAATAAAATTATAAAACTATTAATTCTTACATAAAGAAAAAACTATTAATTCCAACATAAAAACAGACATAGTAAATTACGAAACAATAATGTTTTTCTCACACTTCTTCATGAAAGGTGAGATGAGTAAAAAAAAGGTAGAAAAAGAAAGAAAAAAGAAAATAAACAAAAAAGAAGGATTACAAAATTAAAATATAGGAATTTGCTAACATATATACACCTATTTTTAACCAAGATTATCTTAGCAAACTATAATTTGAATGTATTTTAAGAAAATCGAAGTTATAGTTATTAAAATACTCTCTTTTTAAATAAGTGGGTGTGTATAAAAAAAAGTGAATATATGTTAACAAATTTCATTCATAAACTATACCTTAAATGTATTTTAAGATAATTATAATTACAACTTACTAAAATACTCCAAAAAAAAAAAAAACTAGCTTTTTGGAGTTAACTCACGTTTGGGGGATCAATCCTTTGTCATGTCTATTATAGCATGTTTGTCACCTAAAGCAAAAGGAGAATGATGCCTTGACATCATCCTCACCTTCTTCCGACTTATCTTTGATAGTTTGCTCAGGGCACCAAACTCAAAGTTAGCAATTATACACGGGAGTTGCACTCATTGAAAGGCTTAACCCAACACCTTATTACACAAGCTGTCCCTAGACATACCCTACCTTGTTCACATTCCCAAAGACACCATTTTCTTTTAAGAGGATTCACAACTTGTCAAGCTCTAGCAAGGTTCTTTGCTTTGCATCTATTTAAAGCACATACATACTTCATTGCTTGTGTGGGTCCTCTTGGTTAATTCCTTTGAATTTCATTATTATGAAAATAATCCTTAGGTGGGATACTTAATGTGTTAGCTAATTGCAAAGAAATGGATATGCACAACACCTAATATTCATCATTTACGGCTATGAGTAATAGGTATCTAATTCTCACTCCACTAAATTTCATCTCTCAATGTCGGTGTCCCAGTATAGTCCTTTTTTTGTTGATGTTCTTTTTTATCATTACGTATTTCACTGTTCTAAATGAATTTTGTCTACCCTTAGTATACTCCAACTTTGATTAGTTTCCACCATCTATCCAAGGTTAATTAAGCCCTAGGATTTGATGACGAACATATAAAAAAGCCTCCTACAAACACTTTATTCCTAATCGTTTCAAATAATGCTCGCATTCTGTCTTACCGTAATTGTTAGCATAGAGTTATTCATACAAGATTCGTTTTCAATATATTCAATAATAATAAACATACATAAAGTTATTATACAAAAATGATTCATTTGATATATATACATTAGGTGGGTCTTTGTGGTACAATTTTAGTTTAAAATTAGTTTAAACTAAATAAGAAAACTAAGTATAGTTTAATTTGATTTGATTTAAATTATTTATGAAATTTGAACTAAATCAAATCAATCTTTTACAATTTAGTTTAGTTTAATTTTTACAATTTGAAAATTCTGTTAATAAATATAAAAAAATACTTTAAAAATTTGTTATTAATTAGATAAAATTTGAATAATAACTAGATCAACAATCAATAATATAAATAGACAACAAAAGTTTTAACAATTAAACTTAAAGTAAAACAATAAATATTTTCATGTTAAATAATCTTTGAATAATAATCATTCAACTTAAATAATAAAATAATAAATCATTCAACTTAAAAAATACATAATATTTACTTTCAAATTTCAACCGTTAAACTTAAAATAAAATAAAAGAAGTAAAACAACTTTGATAATACTGGTTTCATAATACATGACCATAAACATAATATCAAACGATTTAACGATTGAATTGACTAATTATGCATATTGTATAATATATATATATATATATATATATATTTGAGAGAGAGAGAGAGAGAGAGAGAGAGAGAGAGAGTTATATGAATTATATATTTGAATATTGTGAGAGATGATATCTAGCTAGATGGTGGTTAGACAAGCCTTTTGAACTGATAGCATTGACCCAAAAGCTGGCTGGGACTCTTGTAGTTTTGGTACGTAAGGTGGATTTTCTAACTCGCCTAAAGAAATTTCGACCTACAAGAAGCCTCAGCAACAATATTATTAAGTTGGTGTTGAAACTTGAAAGTGCTTGTTAATCACTTGAGACCATAGATGACATTGTTGAACCTTGTTAGAGTTAGATTACTTTCATTCCTGGTCGTGGTATTTCTGAGAAAGCCATGATTGCCCAAGAGCGCTGGTCGCTTGTGCATTTTTTGCATATAGCTCGCAAATTAAGCCCGTGTTAGGCCTATTAGATCATGAGTCCGACTCGAATTTACGGCTCTAAAGTCGGGCTAAAGCCCAAAGTTGTGCAAATCAACACCAAACAACAGCAACTTTTCTGAAATGCATGTGCAATATCATTATCTTCCTCTAAGGAACTCAATGGATATACTGTACATAACAAGTGATTCTTCTGACAACATTAGCATGCATTCCAGCAATACTCTTACTTACAGTAGTTTACATGTTTAGCTTAAATTCGTTAGACACTAAAATAGTGAAATTAAGTAGGGGATATGATATTGAAAAGTTTTGTTGTTTATTAAAAAGGTTATATGATACGAATCTTACATTGACTAGAATAAGAAGTTTAATGCAATACTTTAGTCATGGAGTTCTTCCACTTTTTGCTGACAAAAAAAAAATGGAATTCTTCCACTTGATAGACTAATCTTTTAGGTTGAACTCTTAAGCTACTTATATATTATTTAATATGAGAAGGGACGATACAAATCTTCATGAAACATATGTTCATGTTTTATTATTTATATGAAAATAAAATTAGGATAAAGTCTATTTGACAAGTTTGTTATAAAAATGTATTATATTGTTTGTTACGAAAAAAATTGGGCTAACACAGAAATGGAACTCGATCATTTTGTGATTTCTGTTAAGTGACTTTCAAGTTTCAAATAACCAATAAAACATGTACATAGTCACATACATTGAGATATATAGATTCGTATCATTGTATCTCGCATTAAATAGCTGGTACGTGATACGCAATTATAAGTAGAGAATGTATTCAGATATCAGTTAGTACACGAGTACTGTAAAGATCAAGATATCTTATACACAATGTAAAAGTCCATGACATCGCTAAATATACTGTTATCTTATCTAGCTGAAAAATAAAAAATAATACATAATCTATATATTGACCAAAAAAAAAAAGTTCCACATATATATAGAGACCAGATAAAATATTTTTTTATGGGGTAATGGTTCCCTCCAAATATGAAAAATATGGAGAAAGAAATCAAGGGAAATGTTGTAACAAGCATATTATCGATACAGAGCGTTCTGAATAATAACATGATTGAGTTCATCTTTGAAGTACACTGAACTCTGTGACAAAGCACATGGCAATGTATCAATAATAATAGTACCTTAATTGAGTTCATAATTAAATACATGTTGATCATCATTATAAGCAAACGACATTGGCCTTACTAGCTAGAAAGAGGTAAAACATTCATTCTCGGATGAATTTGAATCGTCGCAAGGGGAGTGATTGTGTCTACCTTCATAGGTGGTTATCACCATACGACAATCCTCTGATAGTCGTTCAACCCTCTTCTTCACCCTACAGTTGTTGTGGGTGCACCGGTAATAACTTCTGCAATTAATATCCCAACAAATGAGACCTCTAAGAAACAAATCGGAGTAAATAAATCAGAAACTACAAAGATATAATTTTTAATCTTTAAATTGACATCATACTAGTTCATTAATTTACTCAAATGGAGCCAACATATGGTGCATGTGCTATGTTTAACAAATAACTATGTCACGCGTTTAAGTGTATGATCAGGATTTGATCCTTAGAATCATATGCATGAAAAAATATCTATCAAGAAGATTAATTTCTTAAATGAATTTCAATATTTGAATAATTAATTTCTGATTTCGGCTGCAGGAACTGGGATCACCAAAAAAAAAAAAAGATACTAGATGAAGGACTATAAATTGATGTGCATGACAGATACTGCGTAGAAGTTATTGTGATTATATTTCGAAGGATTAATTGTTGGAGACAAGTCCCACATCGGTGGGAACAAGCCAAGGGAGGAAGATTGGGGGTTATAAATAAAGACCCCCTCCCTTCATATTCTTCACACCAAAATCTTCTTCTCTTCTCTTATAATATTATTTGTTATAATATTATTCTTGAGTATAATTTTGTGAGGAGTATTCCCTAGTTCAAGAGAGAGATAAAATTGTT
>PYAF01000641.1:505609-522587 GCA_007407185.1 Glycine tomentella | reverse complement strand
ATATATAAATTTAAATTCTAAATCAATTTATAATTGAAAGAATTAAAGTTTCTTGACATATTTAAACACAATCATGTGTTTCTACCCTATGTACAAGGGAAACTGGTGTAATCAATTTACATTAAATATAAAGAATATGTTAGTATAAATTTCTTTTATTCGTAAGAATTAAAAGTAACAACAATTCGTACAATAATCAATGTAACTTATTTGCCACTGATAATTCTAACTATTAAATGAAAAAGAATATCAATTGCAAAATGTCAGATTAAAAAATTGATATAAAATATCAATATAAAGTTAATTTTTTTAAGAAACATATAGATTTCTTTTTTGTTTAAGTTGAGAAAACTAATCAATCTTGTCGGCATTCACATAATATCAACTGATTGATTAAAATTGTAAAAATGATTCAATTGAGTTTAATATAAGTCCATGTGATGGAACAATTTTTAGGTTTTTGTTCATTTTTTAATCTAGAAATCCATCAAAATATGAAATTTTAACTTCATCAAAATACATATTATATCAAAGGCACGTATCATTGATATGGACAAAGTTGTATACATTTTCCTCTATATAATTTTCAATAAAATTGGTAATCAGGGTTGGTACTGCATCATTTTATGATGTAAACTATTGTTTGTTAAACAATATGTGTTAATGTCAACCATGTCCCATCATCATATTTGAAAACATTTCTTCTTTCAGTTCCGTGAACCTTTATCCCTGAAGTCACTAATTCTAATAATTCTTGCATCTTCCTAATTGCACTTCTAAGTAAATATATTTATATGCAATTTGTTATGATGGTATGTAACAGATATCTTGTTTATAGTTTAAGGATATAGGGTATAAATAGCATTTTGACCATTTTGCAATAGCGTCCGGAAGTACCTCTAGTAAAACTGTTCTTATACTGTTCCTTCCCATGTACGCAACAATAATTTTAAGATACACAAAAAATGTTTATCATTTGGGTCAAATATGCTTGTTACAACTATGTAAAGCAATTAGCATAAGAATAAATCATAACTAGCTGTTCTAACTTACAAGTTTTGAACCATGGTCCTGAACCCATTTTCTTCCTTATGACTAGATATATATGTCTATTAACCCAGTGTCATTGAATTCAAGAAATCAATACACATATTCGTAAAAAGAACGAGATATTACTTAACATCAAAATGACAAAAAAAACCTGTCTTTTTCTCATACTAAATATTCAATATGTAAATCTAAATCGTTGTTTTGGTCTTGATATATATTTAACTTATACGGTCAATTGAACAAATTCGATGCATCCTTCACTTAGTTTCAATCCAACTGATTCAAACTTGAGTAACTAGTCTAAAGTTATTGGATTGATTATTCCATTAACCAATCTAAAATTAAGCTGAACCTTTTCAGGGTTAATTAATTGAACCAATTTTAAAAATATTAATGTAAAATTTTATGAACGTGGTTTTAACTTATGACCTAATAATGCTGATTAAAAAAACTTATGACCTAATTACTTACTCTAATAACATCAATCACTATATCTCAACTATATTGGTTATTATATCATATGGTTGATTATACAATTAAACCAAAATCTAAAACTACGTTGAACCTATTCAAGGTCATGTTAGTTTTTAAATTATTCTGTGACTTTAATTTTTTAATAGAAATTATTTATGTATGACTGTACAAGATCAAATTTATTTTTCTGACTTTTATATAAAAAATGATTTTCTCAGGAGATATATTGCTGTATATGACTCAATCTGTTTGAACAATAATTAACTTGTTAATTAAACTAATAACCTGGTATTCCGACAAAATAAATGATCCGATTAAGATTAATAAATTTGTTTTAAAGCATACATGGTCTATTACCTTCCATATCAAATCTTAAAATATGTCTCCTATTTTGTGAACATTTTGGAAAGATCCCATTATATGGTTGAACTGATCCAGTGCACCTTTGAAACTACTTTTTCTTTTACAGTTTATTGTGAGTGATGTCGAAACCAACTTGCTCCTCATGCACAACTAACTCAATTCTTAGCTTTTACCGTAGTAGCCTTGAGGCACATGACAATAACTCTTTCCCCCTTTTCTTATTCAGGATAAAACTTATGTAAAACCTTTGATGATGATGTAGCTCAAAAATAAATGTATTGTACTTTATCAACTTTTGGTCCTATATATTACTCTCTCTCTCTCTCTCTATATATATATATATATGTGTGTGTGTGTAATGCTCACACACATAGAAGTAACACAGATCGAAGAACCTTGAGTGATAAGTCAGATATTTTCACCAGATGTTATTTCACCAGATCTATTTGAATCAAGGCTCCATGAAATTGTTTTTGGTAACATAATATATTAATTAAATATGTAAAAGTAATAATAATATAATGATATGAACAAATAATATATAGCAAACTAAAAAGAAGAAGGAATGCAATATAAACAATTAAAATAAAATTTGAAGCTTTATTAGATGAAAATAAGTACATTATTAGAGCAGCAGTAGAATTATGCAGGAACTTCCTGTTTTGCTGTATCTGTTTTGTGAGTGGAAGGGTACATCTTTTGCTCTTTTCCATTTCATTATCAATTCACTTCAGTTTGCATTTAAAATAAATAAAAAATAGATGAAAATAAGTATAAAATTATAATAGTTTTCTTTATGAAAGTTTAACATAAGCATTAATTGGATTTGGAGAAACTGATAAATGATAGAGTTACAAGGAAAAACTTTAAGTTCAACTGCAGCCTTTTCCAGAGATGGATAAATATGCGGGGAACTTTGTCATAGAAATACCACGAAAAATTGGATGGTTTTGAAATAGAGTACGAAAGAGGGGACCCTATAGTGCACCCTATTGTCAAAACTCTAATAATAACCCACCAAATATATTATCAGTATATACATATATCTATTTTCCCCCTTCCATTTCAATATTTGACTTGAAGTTAAGCCTAAGGCTCAATTAAAATGCATCAACAATTTATTATCTCTTCAGCATTATTTTATGCATTATTGAAAATAAACGATCATGAATCATTCCTTCTATTTCCTAAATAGGTCGTAGATTCCCACTATTTCTTTTGTCTTCGTGTGTTATTAACTTTCGTGTATCCGTAATTCTTCTTACAAAACAAAAGTCTAAGATGAATGATGCCAATAAATCTTGTGACTTTTGTGATCACGATTTGATTAAATTATTCACTACCGACATAACTTTTTCCCAGAAAAGACATTTTACCTTCATTCCCCCGGGTATAATGCCTCTGATATTGCCAGTGTACTCAACCACGAAAATTTTCTGTTCATAGACAGTTTCACACACCAAAAGTATATAGTTTATATATGTTTTTCTTTTCATCAACCTCTCCCACATCTTGAATGTCTTGTAATTATTATATTCAATTGATGTCATTTGATAGGGTAGTTGAGCAAAATTCTTCAGTTCAAATCCTAGTTATTATGGCTTCCTTTTATCGAAATCAAGTGCTGCTTTAACTTCAGTTTTGATGAATCAGTACAGTAAAAAAATAATTCAAATTCCATGTGATAATTAATTCAACTCATTATTATTTTTCCTTAAAACATATGGTTTACCATAATGAGCAAATAATAGTCATGGTTAATCAAGATTTGAATATTACCTTGGATGAAGGCTATTCTTGACAACTTTCTGGCCATATTTCCTCCATTTGTAACCATCATCAAGCACATCTACATCACTTCTTGTTTGGAAACAAAACCTTGGTTCTCTAAGCTTCCTCCTTATTTTCACCTTGTTCTTCTCTGTTGCTGCGCTCCTCCACCTACCACAATATATAGCATAATTAGCTACACAACATTCTTTATCCCCGTTAATCACATTTCTCAAATTGAAACAAACGATTAGGACTTAAAATAAAATAAAAATAGAAATAGAAGATGGACAACTAATCTGTATGAGAGAACATGTGAAGTCACTAGTGATGCATAAGTGAATTCAAGAATCAACAAGTATCAAGATTCAAGACTTTTGAGTCTTTAAGCTCTTTCTCCCCATAATAACCTAAATGAGATTTTAAATTGTTATCGTGGTTGCAGTTTTGTTACAATTATCCATATTGTGAAAAAAATTGTAGATGCGTCTTTAAAAACCTTAATGTTACAGACGAAATCGTAGTTATGAACCATTTTGTAAAACCTTGTTTGGAGACAAAAGAAGCAATCCGTTCCTTATATAAGATTCGAGACCTTTTAGATTCTGATCTGATGTCTGAAGAATATCTCTTTAATTGGATATATAAATAAATAAATATTTTCGTGCATGCACTTGGAGAGAGAGAGGATAAGAGAGCAAAGAGGAGGGTCATAAAAATTACAAATAGTGTAATGAAATTGAAGTTGGAGGAGGGATATATACCAAGCGTTGTTGTTGCCTTGATCACTACCATTTCCAGTGCAATTTTCTTCTTCGACAGGCTTTGGATCCAGAGTTCCTACCTAAAATACCATAAGCAAAATCTTTTTAAGAAACGTAGTGGATTGAATACCCTAAGATCGAAAAGGACACAAAAAAATATATCAAAAACGCAAAAGTAAATAAACTAATTACTATAGAGGCGAACAATAGAGAACTTTGTTCGATCTTAATTTCAATCATGGATATTAATTTTGCAAAGTACAATTCAAAGTGAATAACCACCTGCTGGTCGTTATTCCAAGTTTTGGTGGCAAGTTCACTGTGATTCATGAATCCAATGGTTGTTGCGGCGGCGATTGCAGTGGTGTCAGTAGCGACGACAACCATATCCCTATTTAAGGATTGAGAGAGGGGAGAAGATTGAGATTGTGAAGAGGGTGACAAGAAGCCAAGGACCTGGTTTTCTTCATATTGAACAAAACCCAATTCGTGTATGGCTTGTGGGGTGTTGGTGAACGAAACTTGAAGCTCATAATTGGTTGCACCACCTCTCTCTCCTTCCATATCGATCCCACTTTTGACTCACTAATTAACTAGTCTTTAATTTGCTTCGTCTTCTTCCTAGCTAGATAGCTAACTAGATCCTCTTCTAGTAAAAAACCTTAAATTCTATGCCATGTGATTGGCAGGAACACAAAGAAATTAAGGGTAATTCCGCAGGCCGAGACAAGAAGAGTTTTGTACTTGGTTCAACTGCTACTACATGTGTTCCAGTTATGTTAACTCTTAGAATTATTCCTTCTCCTTTTTCTTTAAGGTGATCAATTCTATTTCTAGTTTACACACACACTCTCTATCAATTAAATGCACGTGCATTGTCCCACAAGTATTTTTCAAGTAAATCTGTTTCAATTGGCGGGGAGAGGAATGGAATTATAGTTTGCCTCAAGTTGTATGGATACCATATTTCAAGGAATTAAGAAAACACTGTTAAACAACACAAGTGAAAATGTAGAATATTTAAATGAGTTTCTCTTTTTTACTTGACTTTAATTAGTCAAGATCAAATATAATTTTCAGATATAGAAAACTTTATACAAAAATAATATATTAAGAATTTAAAAACAGTTTCTACCTTTTATGTTTAATATTTATATTTTTATTTTAACAATATGTTATATACATTTAATCTTACTTTAATATGATTGTAAATCAATGGATATATTGTTTTTTTCATGATTTATTCTGTAAAGTACATTTTAGAGAAAAAATTTTGTAGTTAATACATCCCTCCTGAAATCATACATATGTGAGGTCACAGAATCAAGGTGTAATTAAGTTGACAGAAAATTAGTTTGTGGAATTAATTATTATTAAACTCTCAAATATAGAAGTGAATGGTACGTGTGTAAATATTAATGTTTAATATTACTCTTTGTAAAAAAAAAAAAAAGAAAAAGAAAAATGTTCTTATGTGTAGTGTACATAGAGTGCAGATTTGGCAATCTAGTTGCTTGGATTTCCAATAATTCCTTTTCTTTATGAATTTTGTTTATAGACTAAACTAGTCCTTATATTCTTCTTAATAAAATTCCATTCAGTAATAACAATTAAAAAAAAGTGCGCACGCACAGCAAATTATTCATAAGCTTTTTTAAAATAAACTCATAAAATGTAAACATGTGATGATTGTTCATATATAAGCAAACTTAAATTAGCTTAAATTTATTTTCTTAATAAAATAAACACGTTTAATTAAATATTTAATGAGTCAAAACAAATTATTTTCATTTGCTTACATCCCTAATCAACATTTTGTTGCACCTTGCCCCTATTCTGTACTCTTTTGTTCAGTAAATCTTGTCATTTACTTGACTGAAATATTAAATTTATTAAATGTCAATTGGGGCCGCACCCTCCATCTAAACTTTCAATTACAGATCACACATAAATCCATCATGTATAGGATATGTTTCGATCACCGACGACAGAACATAATATTAATTGACACAAAAGGAAGCGACAATATACCCTTAAGTATATATTCTGCTAAACAGCATTGCTATAATGAAAGAAATCTTTGTAAATATGACATTATTAGTTAAATAAAATTTAAAACTGAACCCAAAAACTAAAGTAGAAAAACAAAAATATCACAATATATAACCAAAATAGATTCTGTTGATTTTTGGGTGAATCTAGGGTATCTATCGCCTGATAGTCAATAACTTATTTTTTAAAATATAAAATCTATCTAAACGATTAATTTCTCCCTATAAGAGTTTTTCCATCGATGACACTGCTATACAATAATTGGTGGCAGTAGAAGAAGAGCAAAAGAACTAACCGCTTCTAACAAAAGAGTTGGCTATCCATCAAGTATATCTGTATGTCAGTTGTAAATTGTTATTACTTGTATAAAGAATACAATAAAATTATAAATGATTTTAAAATAAATGAACAGATCAATTATTTTTTAAATTTTGTATAGTATAATATTAAGTAATAAATAAAAGAGTGAAAAGATATATTTTTTATTGGTAAAAAATCTTTATACTTTTATAATAAAATATGTAACGAATATATAATATAATGGAAAAGGGGAGTATTTTTTTATAATACAATTATGAAGAACGAGTTAGAAAAATAACTGAATGAGATGTAATTAAAAGTCTAAAGAAAAATTAGTGGTGAGGGCACATAAAAGAATCCATCGATGCCAAAATTGTCCCCGGAAGGTTAGATAAAAAAAAAAAAAGGTGGAAAATTAAATAGAAAAACAGTCATTCGAAACATGTCAATTGTCAAATCCTATTGCAATTTACACGCATGTGTGCACTTATAACAAATCTGAAGAAAAGATATGAGAAGCCTATAATTATAATTGGAAAAATAGGTTATGCAGTGATAGTATTTAGTCACAAATTATTAGTATGGTAAATTTATTAATTTTTATTATGTATATCTTAGAATTTATATTAATAATAATTTCTAATTAATCTATAGTACGTATAAAAATTTATAATTATATTGATAGTATATAAACATAGGTAAAAGTTAGTGTGAAATTTATATAGAATATCTACAATACTATTTTTTTCCCTTGTGATGTTGTGGAATATTAACATTAAGTTCCTCTTCCAAATAATATAAACATGAAGTCTGCAAGATTAAATATCAGTACTCGGTTATTTCATGATATTAACTATCTTTATTCATACTCTCCGAATTGATAAATAGTTGATATGGATGGATATGATACATAATATATTTCAAAAAGTTATTTTTCCTCTCTCTAACAATAGAGGTGAGAGAAATTATTGAGAAATATCAACCTTTTTGGTCTTACAAATTGGAAACAAACAAACTCTCCCAGAAGTTGATGAAGATACGTTTTAAAAAAGCGTTATCCACATAGTGGTCCCCCGTACATCTATGGTCTCACATTTATGCATTACTTGTTGCCTTCAACTTTCTCTCTATCTCTTTCAATCTCTCTATGTCTCCTCATGGACGTTTTATCACTGTTTAGTCTAATAACTTCCATTTTTATCCAGAGGGAATGTATATATATGATAATACCTTCAAAAAAAATTGAAAAACAGACATTTTAGATTAGCTGATAACAATATATATATATATATATATATATATATATATATATATATATATATATATAAACATGTACACATATGTGTTTATTGTTTTGCAACCTCTGTCTCTTCCTTCTCCATTACCCATTTTAGCTTTTTCTTACTTGCACTTTGGCAAATATATGTTCTCATTTATAGTTTTAGACACATGCATGTATATTGTTCAAATACATGTACAATGTGTTAGAAATTGTATATAGATTTAGAAATTTATTTTAGTATTATTTGAAAAATATTATGCTGAAATTGATATCGGCTACATTGTTTACGTATTTTCTTAATTTTATCTTCTATCTACTGAAATATTCTACTCATATGTATTATGTGAATTATTTTTCTCTTTAATTACTATTTTATTTTTATTTTTAATTTGTATTTACCTTAGTTTTCTATTCAAGAATTATTTGTATATTATGTTTTGCATAGTTTGCAAAATAGTTTTTGAATTGTCCAAAATTGTGGGTGGTATGATATTGTAAATTCACGTAAATATGGGTTAATTACACTTATTTCTTCCTTAGTTTTAGATTTTTATTTATTTTATTTAATATTATCTTCTACTCATATGTGTTTTGTGAAGACGGTCATATTGATGTGATTTATATATTATTCAATTATGTAATATATTGTGTGTCTTACATTATCATATTAGATAATTCAATTTTATTTTTTTCAATTAAGGTCTAAGGACCTTTTTGCAAACCTGACATTTTTATTTATTTTTATTTTTAATTTAATGTTTTATTAAAAGACTCTTTTATTCTTAATTATTTTAATTCAATCCCTAATTTTTTAATACCTCATTTTCTAATCCTGAAACTCGTAGCTTTCATTCTCTTCTTATTATGTAACCAATATTGAATTAATCAAATATAATAAAATATTATTTACTCAATTTTAAATTAATCAATTGTGATTAAATATTATCTAATAAATTTTAAATTTATCTAAGCAAATAAAATGCTCTAAATTTAGTTAGAAGAATGAAAGCTACGAGTTTCATGATTAGAAAATTAGGGATTGAATTGAGAAAATTAGGGATAAAAGAGTCTTTAGTAAAACATTTTTAAACTTTAATGGTAAAAAATAAAAAATTAATTTGAATTGTCTAATGTGACCGTGTAAACTACATGACATTATATCATTGAATAATACATAAGTCATACCTGTAATTAGACTTATTTTCAAATCACATTGAAATAATCACTTTATTGTGAATTGTTCTTCTCTTCAATTACTAGTTTTTAGTTAGTGTCATGTATTTACCGTACTTTCTATTCAAGAATGATTTGTATATTATTTTTGCATAGTTTGCAAATAGTTTTTGAATTATCCAAAATTGCGGGTGGTATGAGATTATAAATTCACATAAATATATATAGGCTTAATTAGCGTATTTCTTCCTTTGTTTTCAATTACGTGCATTTTGCCTCTTAAGCTTTTTTTTTTATGCATTTTGCTTTCTATTTTCAAAATTTTGTCAATTTTATTCATCCGTCAGTTGATTATCCATTTTCATCAATTGACTCTAATGTAGCAATGTTAACTGCTGCTAATTTGGTGCTTTGATGCTAATGTGGACAACCGACATGGTGCTCCAATGCTGACATAATAATACACGTGGTACTAATATTGATCATTGGTAGTGACATTGATGTTCATAATTATCATTCAACGTTTAGTTCAATTTATTTATCTCTATAAATAAATAATTTCAAACTTAGTTTTATGTTTGATTATATAAATTACTCGAGGTCAAATTCTATAAACTTGACATTAAGAAAACATAAATATCTTGTATGCCTGAGCATAATATAAACAAAAGTATTAATTTTAGATAAAGAAAAAATTACTTCGTAAATTTTAATTTCTCATAAAAAATAGCATGCTCTAATTTTTATGTTCACAGTTTATTTTACTTTCACCCTCAAATTTTTTTTTTACTTTCTTTCTTCTCTTTATTTTATTTCATTTTTTTGACAAGTAAATGTCTATTAAATAGTTAATAAACTTAAAAATACTTCAAAAATATATTTGATAAATTAAAATAATCAAGTTAAAAACGAGTAACAAGTTAAATTTAAACATTTTCATTTTTAAAACTTCGTTTATGTAAATTAATTGAACTAAACATAATATTTTACAAGTGAAACTTGAATATTAAATACTCAACCTTGTTCAAATCATTGACGCCATAGTGAGAGATGCAGTCACTCAAGTTTTAAGGTTCAATCCGGTTTGTACGGATGGACAACCGTGATCCGTTGGCACAAAGAGGCCTACCTGGATAGCCAACGATGGTTATGGGCTTCATTTCTCTCAATAATGCTAGCCCGTTATAAAAAGAGAAGAAAGAGAAAATATTGATAAAGATGTTTCTTTATTTAATTGAAGAGAAAAAGGAATTTTTTCATTTTTTTATTTAAATTCAATTTTTTTATTTCTTTTATCATTTTCTCACCATTTAGGCAATCAAAAAATATCATTGAACTCGTAGATTAATTGGCGTTAGGTTGTTTAAATTTAATTTGTAATTTTGAGCCAATAATGATTCTATTTGATTTGAGCCTGAATCTCTCTCATAGAGTATATGTGTGATATATACCCAAGAGAAAAATCAAAGAATAGGTGTCAAGTGACACTTCAAGAGCCACTAAATAAATAAATAAAATGCTTGTCAATTTAAGGTAATCTAACAGTCTAAAATTTGGCCAAACAGACTAGAAGAACAAAATATACCCTAGGAAGAAAATAGGAATGGAAAGAATAAAGTATACCGACAAGCTAACAAAACTCATGATTTCTAAATATGAAAGTTCAAAAGTGTAATAAATAATAGTCCAAAAGCAGGGTTACGAATTGAACTTTTGAAGCAATTTGAGTGAATGAAACAAAGAGGTGGAGATCATAATGAGGATGCAAAGCAGTAGTGTGTATATGTGCTGAATTCCATGCAGCAATTATGGCTCTTGGATCAATTCCAAAATCTAATGATGATAGAGTGAAGCATCAGATATACGATGGGTCCCATTGTCTCGAACCTTTTGTACCCTTCACTTTATAAGTTTCGTTCGTTCTCGCATCTCATTTATTTCACCTCCCCTCGGTGGGTTAGGTTTGCAATGGAGATGGAATGGAATGTCTTTCAACGGGTGAAACTTGGTAATCTTTACCAAACTTTGCTTTGTCTCTCGATCGTCACATAATTGTAGTAGGAGTATTATTTTAATCAGTATGTGGGTATATAGTTTTTTTATCCCTAAGACTTGAAGACTAATACTAGTTTCCAAAGTCCAAATATAAATGTCTTAAGGCTTTTCATCAAAATGGGCCTTTTCATCCTTGGACTTCTTATACTATTCCATGGGCTGCTATTAACACTCTTTTTTGCTTTTCACATTGCTATATTTTTTATATTTCTTTTTATAAAAATACCTTTTCCAGAATTAGTTTCAAGAATGTATTTTTAGAAGAAAAAGAAATGTGACTCAATAATTTTAATTACATTACGGAAATTATTTTTTGTAATGTATTTTGTGTTTTAATATACTATGCGAACTAGTTTTCTGTAATGTTTAAAACATAACTATATATGGAAATTAGTTTCCGTAAGATTTTCAAAAAGCAAAAATATAAAAATGGAAGATTGGAGATGGCTTTCAAAAAGAAGAAAGGGGAGAAAAATGAGAGGAGGGGGTGGGCGGGAGGGTGGAGGTGAGAGGGAAGTCAGGTAGTTTGGATAATTCAAAAAGTCTCAAAATTAGATGTGTGAAGAGTAAAAAGTAGGGTGGATAGAAACTTTTCTATATGTGATTAGGCCTTTTCTTTATCATAGTGCTTGGTTAAAAAAAAAAACAAAAAGGAGAGAAAACTGAAAGAAAGTTATTTTAATGGAATAGAGATGAGAAGAAAAAATCATTCATATTATTTTCGGGTGTGTAAACAAAAAAAAAAATGTTGTTAAGAAAAGCGAAGTGAAAACTCTGTTTTTCAAGGAGGGAGATGGGAAATGAAATTGATAATACGTTTGAATTAAATTCTTTTTCATGGCTAGAAAATTGTCATTTTTACGGTCACATATGCTTAGTTTATTACTTTTGATTACTAAAATACAATTATGTTGTTGTTGGGCATTACTATTTGACTAGCTAGTTTGTTTAACTTTTAACATATATTAAAAAGTTTTGATAAGTGGTAATGCATGTCTTGACATACGGTGGTACACAAGTGAACTTGGGGAGCAACCTATGTGGTAAAATTCCTTATTCTGTGGATTCATTGATCAAATTTCGGAGTTCATGATTTCGCAACACAGTAGTTTGTCTGAAAGTACCTGTTTCACCGAAAAGCTGCAAAAACTTGTGGTTACTTTACTTGGGATTCAACTAGTTTATGTAAATATAACTATTTTGATTAGACAATTAACTGTGCTCCTCTAACTGCTATCAAATAAATTCAATGATTGTAAAATTTCTCATTTTCTATTGCAGAACCTTGAAAATTTTAATACTTTCTGTTACAACAATGCTACAAATAATATGGATTATGACTTGGTCATCCCTTACATCTTTGAATGGAAATGAATTTCAGTTGCACTAACAACTTTCCCTAAGGATTTATCTGGGGTGACTATATTACAGAGATAACTTTATGTTCCTAGGTACAATTGGATTAATCCTTCTAAATTGTTTTAGTATCATTGCTATGCAGTCTTTATAAACTGTCCCATAATCATTTGATATAGGGAAGATACCAAGAGGCATTGAACATAGGAGGTTTTTGGAATCTCTAGACCTTTCACTTGCAAGAAACCAACTCATCAGGGTAAGTTCCTCAAAGTATGTCATTTTTTTTTCTTTTCCTAATTACTTGAACTTGTCATATAATTTCAAGGGAAGAAGAATTTGGGCGCGCAGAGAATTTTGAAGCATTATGTTGGCAACCCTGAATTAATTTTGTGTACCTCCGATCTTCTACACAGATTTAAACACAAGTCTATATGGTTGATACTTAATATGCAAGCAACAACCAAATCCATCCTAAAAGAAGAAGAAGAATGTCCAATAAATGTCAACAGTAGCCTAAAAGCAACTATTATAAAAATTTTAAAAAAATATTTAGCAACCCACTCTGTAAAAGATAGCCTGTTTATAAGGTGATTACATTGATTTTTCAAACTATAAATATAAATTAATAATAAAAATATGTTAAACAGTATATTGATAAAAGTATATCTCAACACATCCTCTTGTTAATATGTTAGCTTCTCATATTTTAAGAGGTGTTGGTAATGTAAAAATCAATTAATCATTTAATCCTTAATTATACTTGTTCACACTTTGCATTTGGATTTCTATACCTAAAAATTTAATGTTTTAGTTCTTATAAGAATATTGATTGTATTTTTAAATTTTATACATCATTTTGTGACATAAAAAACTAATAACAGAGACTGAAATATACAAAATAAAATATATAAAAAATAAAATTGCTGATGACTAAAACAAAACATCTATATACACAGTGACTAAAATATAAGGTGAGACAACATATAGGCACTAAAAGATTAATTAAACCTTGTACAAGTACACAAACTAAAAATGTGTTGTTGTATGGTTTTATGTGTGAGCAAATATACCCACTTGAGTATCACTTCCACTTAGCGTAGAACTTGTCATCACCCCACATCAACATTCTGTTCAAGGGAATCCTAACACCCCTCTCCTTCAAATGCAAGTGCCTTGGCACAATCCTCTCCTTCAAACTGAACCCAAAGTATTGAGGAAACCTCTTCAGCTCCTCCAAATCTCTCTCCATTTCCTTCACAAGATACACAAACTTGGGCCACAGATTGTTCTCCACGTCATATCCGAAAATTGCGGGTAACCTAGCACAAGCTCTGAGTGCTTCCTCGTACGAAAACCCTAACTCTTGCAAGAACTCAACTTTCGCATGCAGCTTGTCCACGCGCGTGTTCAGCAGGTGCGCGTTCCTGGTCGTGGCCCGGTTCAGCCCCTTGATCCCAACCTAAACAAAAAAATTGAACGTCTAACACTTCTAAAATATTTCTCAAAATAATGTTAATACAATATTGGTATAAATTACTTTAATCTTTAAATAACAAAACAAATTTCATTAATATAGTTTAGTGCAAAATATTTTTTTTATAAGCATTGAATAAAATATGATATTTTTCATGTCCTTCTATTTATTTATTAAATGTTGGTACAGAAATAATTTGTATTATTTCCTTTAATATATATATATATATATTAATAATAGAAAAATAGTGCATAAATTCACATTACAAACTATGGACTAATCCGAAATTAGCATATATGATAATTTTATTCAATTTTATAACAACTATTTTTAATAATTATTTCTAATGTAATTTTTAATCAATTAACCATTTAAAAATTAAACTCTTACCTTATATATAAATTGAACTCTAACAAAACAGTCAATTTAGCTCTTAAATTTATTAAACTGTTATATTTAATAGTTTTATTTTATAATTGAAAAATAATAACATAATCATTTAAGCAGCAATAACATGACTACATCCAGTTTCTTTTTTTAAAAATTTTATATATAAATTAAAATATATAAAAAAAAATCCATGTACGGCACCTGCTGGAGAAATTGGAGCGTGGGTCGGAGGCAGAGGTCGACGTGTGAGAAGAGCAGTTTGGGGCATCGGAGGATGAGGTCGCGGGACTCCGATTTCGTGGCGGCGAGGTCGTCGGCGAGGAAGCGGAACACGGCGGCGACGTCGGAGGGCACGACGGCGGTGGTGAAGAGCTCAGGAGTCAGGAACTTGAGGCGAGGGATGTCGGCGTCGGAGAAAGAGTGAGACTTGAGGAATGTGAGAGTGTCGATGATGTGGTCCACGTCGTTGGGGAGAGGAAGGTCCTCTGGTTTGGTTTTGGGGTCGATTATGGTTAAGGCTCGTAGGTATCGCAGGTTTTCGCGGTACCTTGTTTGGAACTTTATGTAACCGCTCGAGTTGGGACTGCTGCGGTTAGAGGTGTGTGAGTATGAAGATGTAATTGGGAGGTGCAGAGAGTAACGGAGGAGCATTTCTGTTTCGGGTTAGCGGGAAATCTATGTATGTCGCAGGTTAGATGAGTGAAGTGAAGTGATGATAAGGAAAATGGATAGTGTTGCCACTGTCTTGTTTGTTTTCACTGGCTTCACTTTATTTCATTTTTTTTTTTACTCACTTTATAGAATCAAATTCTGTGCCTCGGGTGTAAATTTCTTTGAAAACTACGATGAATTTAAAACCAATCAAAAATTATCTTAATTATAAGTGCAGTATTTCCTATTAGTCGACTATTTATTAGACTAATTTATCTTTTAGTTTTTCTTAAAACTATTGTTTGAACTATCTATTGCACCTATTATTTTCTTTAAGCTCTCATACCAAATTAAGCATATTAATTTGTTAAAAAATCAAATTTAAATTTTTTTAAAAAAAAAGTTAAATGTGGCAGACCAGCACGTAGATCCTGTCTTTCCCCTAGTAATTATAAAGTGAACAAATTTATTGTATACCATAACAAATTATTAAATTAAAGTATAAAAACCTTTATCAAAGCGGTCTAATTAAATGCTTAGTTTATATGTATTTTAGTTTCTTCTCTTTGGGGTTTTGTTTCCTATTAGACTACAATCCAAGAGTGCCAACTTCTCTTGGTGTTTTTATCCCCAAGCTTCTTTTTTTTTTTTTCATGGAGAAAAGGGGCAAAAGCCCGAACAAAACACTAACTAGTTTCTCCTTAAGCTAATTTGATGCTCATGACTTTGTTACTATTCTTAACCTGTGTTTGGACCGCTAAACCCAGTTTGTATTTTTTTTATCAACAAATGTTAATTTCATTAATAAAAGAGATCAAACTCGCAATCTTTTTCCTTTTTTCTTCTGCTCTAACTATCTAATCCACCTTATATGTTCTCCCTTATATCTTCTCCCAGTTTGTATCTGAGATCTGTCAAATTATTGTTAGCCTCATGTAGGAAAAGCTAAACTTATAATGTGCGTAAATAGAAATGCTTAACATATGTGGTAATACGACGGAATCCTCATTAGTTGCACAAGACTATTATAGCTGCATTTGCGTAAATAAATAAGGGGCAGTAAGGCGCATAATTGACTACACATCGTCATGGCTTCAACCAACCCACATTACACCCAGCTGCGAACATGTAATGTAGGTCATGCACTACCATACTATAAGAAACTAACATATTTTCTATAAATTAAACTAACGCAGGAGTGATACACCATTATAATTCATTATCGAGACATTTAATTCAGGATATCAAACTCACAATTTGAGGAGCAACAATAATATAACAATTTTTATTAGCTTAATTTACCAAAAAGAAAGTGACTAGACGGGAAAAAACCTTCAGTAAAAATCTGACTACAAATCTTCAGCTCTTGCTAGAGATCTATCTTTTACTCTTCTTGAAATGAAAAATATTTATAGGCTATTTCAACAAGTGATATGGGACTAGAATTCATTAAATACGTCAATTCTATTCTGTAAAGACCATATTAAACAAATTATCCCAGTAAAAAGAAATAACAGGATCATCCTGCATCCAACTGCTGCTTGAAAACTGCTTCCATCACAACTAAAGAACATTCAACATCTTATTCAAGACTTGACCAAACCATTGTCATACTTATCATTAAATGTATACTTTATTCATAGTATAGATTGCAAATGCATCTGAAACACAAAATCACAGCTACCAAAGTACATACGACCTGATTCGGGCATTGGAAAGAATGTGTCGACTGCAGTGGCCGCATGCAAATTACAAAATAACTGCAACTTATGCTGGCCCTTTTTTGTGTGAAATGCAACTTTCTCATAGACCCCTGCCATA
>PYAF01000641.1:481380-493931 GCA_007407185.1 Glycine tomentella | reverse complement strand
AGTTTTTTATAATATGGTCCAAACACAATTTCAACAGCAAATCCAAACTCTTCAATCTGATAATGGTTTAGAATATATGGACCATAAGTTTAGTCTCTTCCTAGAACAAAATGGCATTAGGCACCAGACTTCTTGCACTTACACACCCCAACAAAATGGCCTTGCGGAACGCAAAAATAGGCAACTTATGGAGGTTGTTTGAGCCTCTCTCTTCGGCATGAATGTCCCTAAATTCTATTGGGGCGAGGCTGTTAAATCAGCAGCCTATATCATCAATAGAACCGCCTCCCAAGTCCTAGGTTTTTTAACCCCTAAACATAAACTTGAAAGTCTATGTCCCACAACCCATGTTCCCAACCTTGAACCTCGGGTCTTTGGATGTTCTGTCTATGTCCACGTTCCTAAAGCCCTTCGGACTAAACTAGATCCATGTGCAAAGAAATGTATCTTTGTGGGTTACTCTGAGACCCAAAAAGGATATAGATGTTATGATCCAGTTCAACATAAATTACATGTGACCCTTGATGCTTCCTTTTATGAAACAGAAGCCTTTTACTCAGGGGGAGACACACAGTCTTCTCTTCAGGGGGAGAGATATAGTGAAGAGCAAGACCTTTTACTTGAAGGAACCTTTATAACATCAAATTTGGAAACGACATCAGCAACTGAATCACTTATGAATTCTGACTCGACTGAGAATCTACATTTGAATGACGGATAATCAAATCAAGCAAAACATTATTCGTCTGAGTCCCCTGTCGATCATAACACAGGTAATCTGTTTGAAGTAAGTCATACTGCTAATGAAAATATAAATGAATCTGAGTGCAGATATGATGCAGCAAATGAAAGTGAAATAAATAATGTGCAACAATTGAGAAGATCCAGTAGGACAACCAAAGGCATCACAAGTAAATACTATGAACCTGATCCGAATACAAAAGTAAAATACCCAATTGGTAACTATGTCTCGTGTCAACAACTTTTTGAATCTTATGCAATGACTATTAAACAATTGTCTAGTATTGCAGTACCTAATAATGTGCAGGACGCCTTAAATGACCAGAAGTGGAAACAAGCAATGAATGAGGAAATGGAGGCCTTACAAAGGAATTGCACTTAGGATGTGGTACCCTTACCACAAGGTAAGAAGACTATCGGATGTAGGTGGGTCTATACAATCAAATTGAAGGCAGATGGGAACATAGACCGTTATAAAGCAAGGTTAGTGGCAAAGGGCTACACCCAAAGGTATGGAATAGATTACCAACAAACTTTTGCTCCTGTTGCAAAATTGAATACCATTAGAATTTTAATATCACTTGCAGCTAATAGGGATTGGCCTTTACACCAATTTGATGTGAAATATGCATTTCTTAATGGTGACTTGGAGGAAGAGGTATACATGGAAATTCCTCCAGGTGTCGCAATAGGAACTAACAACTCAAAACAAGTGTGCAGGTTAAAAAAGGCATTGTATGGTTTGAAATAATCTCCAAGAGCTTGGTTTGGAAAATTCTCAACAGCTATGAAAGCCTTCGGGTATACTCAAAGTAATGCAGATCACACATTGTTCATTAAACACAAACAAGGTAAAATAACAGCATTAATTGTATATGTGGATGATATAGTATTGACAGGAGATGACCACAATGAGATGAAACTATTAAAGGAACATTAGCTTCAAAATTCGATATGAAAGATTTGGGGCAGCTGAAGTATTTTCTCGGTATTGAAGTGGCTCGATCTAAACAAGGTATTTCTCTATCACAAAGAAAATATGTGTTAGATTTACTAACTGAAACAGGGATGCTAGCATGCAAACCTTTGGAAACTCCCATAGAGATGAATCACACTCTCGGAATCCATCCAGAACAAAAACCAGCGGATATCAACAGATATCAAAGACTTGTGGGGAGACTAATTTACCTCTCACACACTCGTCCCGATATAGCATATGCAGTAAGTGTTGTAAGCAGGTTCATGCACAACCCTAGCACGGAGCACATGGAGGCAGCACTTCGAATTCTCATATACCTGAAAGGAACACCTGGCAAAGGACTATTATTTGCAAAAAATGGCATGACTGGAGTAATGGCTTACACCGACTCTGACTGGGCAGGAGATCAAACTACCAGACAATCAATCTCCGGATACTTTACTTTTGTAGAAGGAAATCTAGTCACATGGAAGAGCAAAAAACAAAAAGTGGTGGCCAGGTCAAGTGCAGAAGCTGAATACAGGGAATGGCACATGGCGTATGTGAACTCTTATGGATCAAGAAGGTACTCTCAGATTTGAAAATTGACTATGATGAACCAATGAATCTCCATTGTGACAACAAAGCTGCAATTGAGATTGCTCATAATCCTGTTCAACACGACCGCACAAAACATGTGGAAATAGATAGACATTTCATCAAGGAAAAGCTCGATCAAAAAATAATTGACCTTCCATTTGTAAAATCACAAGATCAGCTAACAGACATTTTGACAAAGGGTATTTCCTCTAAAAAGTTTCAACACATAATTGACAAGTTGGGCATGCTCGACATTCACGCACCAACTTGAGGGAGAGTGTTGAATAATAGTATATTTTCTAATTCAGGAAATTATTCATATATCTCCAATTGTGCTGATTGATAAAATCAGGGGATAATGGATTGTATAAATTGATTATTCTTTTAATTTAGGATAGTTACCAGTTTTAGATAAATATATTATGTACATATATAAGGTTGTATATTGAGATATCAGAACGTGAAAATAAGAATTAGCTTCTTGGCTAGTACCTTTGTGTTGACAAGAACTTAGTTCTTGTGACATATGAGTAAAATCTTTATCAAGTACACTAACTTATGTTGGTTATGGATAACAGTATATGTACAAATATCTTGAATAAAAGTCTAGGTAAAAAAGTGTGAATTCCATTTTCCTTCTTTTTTACTAAAATTTGTTTACTCTTAACATTTTGATCAATCACATTTACTTTTCAAGGTGAATTGCAAACTATATAATAGATAATTCCTATAATTCAAAATGCCCTCTTTATACCGAAAATGCCACAAGCCAAGTTGTAGTCGTTTACTGAATGAATTGCAAGGTAAGTTCCTACTACTTAAGAAAATGATTTAGACTAATAACAATACTGATTGAATTGACTACTCAACTGATAGAAATGACCACTCAAACTTGCCAATTGTTAATAATGCTTCTTAGCACTCTAAGTGGTGAGGTAGAGAATTATTGTACGGTTTGAGATTCATTACCTATCTAAAATTCTAATCAATACTTGTTTGACACAGTCAAATTTTACTAATTCTTTAATAATACTGTAGCATATAATTATTTATGGAAGGTGGGAGTTAAAGGGTTGAATCCTAATTAATTAACTATCATTTACTAATCTCTGATTATAACTGAAATCGCATTTTAGAATTTTCTCTTGTTTGATATCTTTTGTTTTAGAGAAGACTGTTTTCAAATAATCAACAAAGGCACTAAGCATGGATTGCTCATAGAAGCCAATAATTAAGCAATTGACCACCAACCAATCAATCTGAATATTTTCGTATTGAACTTCTTGTCATTGTAAGACGACAAAAGCCGTTTAGACCCTGAAAAAATAGTAAATTAATAATATTTTACTCACAAAAAATTGAAAGAAAATTATTAACCAATAGATAATATTAAGAGACAGAAAAAATCTTATAAAAAGTAAGTTACTCTCTCTCTCTTTTTCTAACTAGTAATTACTTGATTTATTTCCTTAGTTAAAATTTCATCTCTATCCAATTTAAAATACATATCTTTCGTTGTTAATATTTCAAACGTTGAATAGATCAAGTTATCAAATATTGGCTATCATAAACGTAAGTAACTACTATTATGCTTCTCAAATGTTAGTAAAAAAAAATTAACCAAATTTTAATAATTTCAAGATTGAAAGTTTAAGAAAGACAAGTAAAAATCTTTCGACTAACCGTGATCAAGTAATAATATTCATAACGTTGATTAACCACATGCATTGTGTGATGCCAGGTATACATTTTCCAAATATAATGTACCAAAATTATTGATTTTTTTTATAGGTGATTTCGTAAAAGTAAAATTATGTACAAACTAGTGTAGTATTAAAATTATTTGTGGGTAATTTTAACTTCTGAGATTGATTGTGATTAAAACTAATATATAGAAAAATGATTTATTAGATCAGTTACTCTGGTCAATAGTTTTCAAACTACACTAATTTGATATATAATTTTACGAAACCAACTAAAATGATAAAAAAAAAAAATCAAAATTATTACTCGTTATATGTAAGAAGACCTCTGATTTGAAATTGTAAAAATCTTTCAACTAACCCTGAAAAATTATATTGTAGTTAAAAATGTACAAAGCCCTCAATGAAGGTAACTACAAGTCTGCAAGCTAGCATAGAACGACTCCTGATCCTAAACTGTTTTCCATGACCCTGCATGCCAAGCACCAAGCACTCATCACTTGGCTCCTCCATCTTGTTTTGTGCATATCCAGGAAGCAAAAAACACCAGCATGACCACAACAAGAAGGAGCAGAACAAAACCAAGATAATAGACACAGACAACAGTACAGAAGAGAAAGGCACAGCATTGAGATAATAGACACTCTAAAAATCAATGACCAAACCACAATTACGGTGTACACAAAACTCACTATGAACATTCCAGTCCATATCATTGCTGCTAAGAACCGAGGCTTGCCACAAACTTAGTATCTGTGAGCTGTTTGTTGAGCTTATGGATTGGGATAGGGTAGGTTCTCAAAAGGGTTGCCCAAAGCATATAAAAGTGCTGCTTGAACTCCGTATAACTTAACTGCTAATGCAGCACGATGTTCCTGTGGACAAATTATCTCTGTTGAACAGAACTGTCTGAATGTCTCACAAGTGGAAGCACTTACTATGTGCGAATCATTTTTTGTTAATCCTTGGCTTCCACGTTCTAAAGTTTTGAAAGTGTCTTTGATGTTTATCACATGGGAAGAGGAAGAAGATATAACATATTCCTTGTTTGCCTGTCCAAATTAGAAAGAATTACTCAAATATTAATCTTATAAGCTTCCGGAGAAATTACTAAATCGTCGGAGACTACTACATACATGTCTGTAGTCCTAACTAATTTTTACACAATCAAATTTCAATTTACAAAGAGTTAACTAAACCTGATTGTATCTCATAAAGATTAGTCGAAACTATGATCATTCAAGACTGTAATAATTTCTCCCAGTTTCAATGTGTTTGCACATTTACTATGATCATTCGTTTCTTAGCCATGGGCATGAGCGAGGAGGCAAGGGTAGGGTTTCGGGAATTGGGGGGTGTTTAGGTTTTTGGTTTGTTTTGTCTGAAGAGAGAAGAAAGCGATACGATTGCGGTCACAGTAGGATGTGGAGTAATCTATTTCGCTGCCGCTGTCCTGTTATTTTAATCACTCTTGATTTAATTTTTTATTTTAATAGTAATTTTTAATTCATCACAAATCACATTATCAAATTATCAAATCACCTTATCAAATTATCAAATATTTAATCAACATGTTATCAAATATTAAGCAGCAAATACAAAGAAAATTTTTATAAGGCATCAAACACAAAATTCAAATATATATCAAGAATCAAAAATGAATTATAATAAATTAATTAATAGTTTTTATATTTATTAAAACTATAAAAATAAAGATAAAAATATTTTATTAAATTAAATAAGTCCTGTTTTCAAAACTCACTTCATAAATAGATATTTATAAATAAAAATATCGGGAGAGATAATAAAGTATGAACATTTCCTTTTAACTTACAATTTAAAACTATAAAGTGGACTATGCAGTATGTACAACTAAAATCAAACGTTAGACATTCTCTAGACTACCCTTGGCTCCACATGTACATCTATTATGGCCAACAAGAGGAGCCAGTTCTTTGGTACCAGAATCATCCTCAATCTCAAAGCCATGATGACTAACCCAGAAAACTGCATGCACCAAAAGAAAAGGCACAGCACAAGCCAAAGTCACAGCAAGCTGAATCCCTGCCTCAGTCAAAATCAGCTGCACAAATGTTGCAAACACTAGCAAAGCCAACACAAACTTTTTATCTATGGTTCTATGAAGGAAAACAGATTTGGGATGTGCCCTTAGAACTAAACAATAAAGAACTATCACATAGGTCATGATGACCAACAAAATCAATGACGACTTACGATGAGGAATGAGGACTATGAAGAGTATGATCCACACAAAGAGTGTGTAGTACAATCCAAGATTCTCCAAGTTTCTGATGACACGAATTGCTGCAGCTTCTGAAGTCAAGGGCATGCTGAAGGGCCAGTAGATTTTGAAATCAGTGTACAACTTTTCATGAGGTGCTTTTGGTTCATAAGTGTCTAAGGAGGGTGGTGTGGTGGTAGTGGTGGGTGTTCTTTGTGTAGTTCCAAAGTTTGCCATAACACTTGAAGTGGACTTTGGAGGATCAGAGAATGGCTCACTTGAGGTACCTCTTCTATTGAACCACAAATTGGAGAAGTTTGTTGCATATCCCCCACAGAAACTAGAAGGATAATAGTAAGATGGGTACATGTCGTGCAATTGAATGAAATTCAGAAGTATATAGAATCTTAACTCGTTTTAATTTATTTTCTAGTCCAGCACACAGGATCCCTATTGTCATTGTCATAAAGACATGCTTGGCGAATATCAAGGAAATTTCGTGAAGAAAAGTACAATATTAAGGAACCTTCATTGTTGTTTCTAATGTTGCTCTTCACTTAATGTTTTTGGGCCCATGTGATGTGAGTGTCTCCATCCAAACTAGCGTGTAATTTAAGAAATCTTTGTTCTTAGATTAACAATTTTAGAAAATAACGGATGAAAATAAAGTTGAGTTTGACACAATATATACTTGGATTTAGTGATATTGTTTGTTTGGAAAATACCCATTAAAAAAAACTATAAGCAAATTGTCAAAAATAATATTTATAAGATAAATTGATACGAAGACGTAGTTAATATCTCGTAGCCAATATTAATTGAATAACTAATAAGATGTATTTTTTTATACCTATTAAATTGATGACTAATTATTAAATGTGAGTGCTTTTCTAAGGAGAGTTCAAACCATCGTTCATATTTAGTGTTTAACGGTAATTGAAGCAAAATCATATTTAGAGTCGTAGTAATTCCTAGCGAATTGAACCACCGGAAGTTCTGATTAAGTCGTCATTGCAGTAAATGTTGAATAGAACAAGTATGATGTCTGAAATAAATAAATAAATCAATCTGAATTAATTTTCAATGCCAATGCAAATTTCTTATTTCACATCAACATGGGAGACCAATATTAAATCTCACCACTGCTAAATACTCATACAGTATATGATCCCTATGAAATGATACAATACAAGAACAAGTTTCTGATGGGGACTCAAAAATCAATTTTGACGAAACTTGGGCCACACTGTAATTACTCCCGGTCTCATCTCCTCAAAACGGTACCTGCAGCACAACACAAAAGAAAAAATTTGAGAACCAAAATGAACCTTATTCCTAGAGACACACAATGGGTATCCCATTCAGTAGGCTACACTTATTCGTTTTCAATATCCCACTCAACAAAGGTAATGGGAGGGAGGGAAGGAAGCAGTATAGATGACATTGCATAGGGAGATTTTCGACCTGTTTTCATTGAGAAAACTTCTGATAGCTGTAGGAAGAGCGGCTTGTCCCTGACTGTGATTACCAACACCTGCAGAATTTAAAAAAATGCAATTAAGTGCTACCATGTTGGATCACGTGGACATTAGCCTATGCATATGCAATCAAAAAGAACTTCTCCAGAGGCAGAATTACCTATACAAGTATAAACATAGATTTTATATGTTATCCATGGTCAAAAAGAAGCCAAGATACCTGTTATGACATGTAAAGCTAATGGTCTGAGCCGTAATGGTGCTTGTATATCCAATTTTTCCCTGTCCATGAAATTGAGAGATCCAAGTGTAGAATGTCCAATCCCGTTTTCCTTCACGCCATTTGAAGTGGCTGAACTCTTTGAGAAGCCTTGGCTTTCAATTCTGTAGAGATGTTCTTGCAATGCTTGAATAGCTTCTGTTGCATGAAGACCATGCAAATCAAGTCTCCAGATATCATTTTCATTATTCCTGATGCTTAAAATTATTTTGGCTGCATCAGAATTAAGTTCTTCAGCAGTATGCCGTTCTGCCTGAGCTTTCATTGAATGATGTTGAGCAGAAAAATGATCACCTCTAAGAAAAGCGCTAGAAGCTGCCCTAGAATGTCGTGATGCTGACCTGTTTAATTAAAAAGGTATGAAGTCTCAATTCAGAGTGACGATCTATATACAGAAATGTGATATTTTCAATAACATAACCAGTGTAAAACTCAAATGGTTTCATCTCTAATTATGGACAAGGATGAAATCCCTATGATTGAAAGTGATTACAAATGAAAAATCCTGAAGAGGAGATATATGATAGCATGGATTAATTAGACCCTTCAAATCTAAAAGAATGTGCAAAACTGGAAATGCTATGACATAAAATCAGCATAGGTTAGAGCTCTTTCTCAAGAAGTTATTGCAAATCTAAAACCATATTACTATTTACAGACATAAATGAAAACAGAAGGCACCACCACAGACATAAGTTCATTACTTAATGCTGTTTTTACTGTAATTGATTAAGGTTAAGGAAATCTTTTCTCGAAGCACATTACAAGTAATTTCGAGACCAAAGAGATTATAGGTATAGCAGATAACAATGCAGGAACTTGTTCAAATCCCATCTTGATAAGGTCAAACTAAGTCAAGCATTGATCAATATGTTTCACTGCATGTAGATCCTATCTTAACTACATATGTTTCACCATGTCACCTTACATAGAAATAGACAACAGAAGAAAAAACATACATACATAATATGTATTACATGAGAAAAAAATGCTGATAAATAAGTAACCAAACAATAAAAGCAAGAAATAACAACTAACACCATTTCCAGAAAGAATACATGCATTAGCATTCATACCTCATTGTCCTCAATGCATCCTTTCGATTGCTAATGTAAATATCATCCTCCTCCCATTCAGGCTCAACAGGAACGGAATTCAAGAGTTTCATTTTCCATCTCAAGTAATCAACATCAGAAAGCTTTTGACCTGAGGGAGCATTTCTATCCTCCAAGTCCTTATCATTATCTACGAGATTATCAACAAGATTAGAATCGAAGGGAATGTCATCCTCAACCTTTTCTGAAGTAAGACTATCGTCAGTCTTATCCTTACAAGGAGTATCATCTGAAGTAGTTGATCTAGGATTGCTGGATACTTTGGATTCTTCAAAATTCGCTGCAGGGGCCATAGTTTCCAATAAAGCTGTGGCCTTGTCAATATTGTTATTAACAGCAGAGAAGATATCATCTATCAAGCTATGTTCAGCCCAAAGATTCTGCTTTCTAAGCTTTTTGATAGCTAAATTAACATCTTCCTGAGCAGTAGCCCCGCAATATTTTCCATCAGAATCAGAACCTACCATTGCCTTTTTGCTATTCCCACCCTCTTTGAAAGGGGGGAAGTTTCTAGTTGGGAGAAGTACTGAAGAGAAAGGCTTTGCAGGAACATGGTTCTTCTTGACTATAGGATCAGTAGTGCCTATAGCTGGGAAAGGGTCCTTGTCATCTTCAGATTCAAAATTGTTATTCTTTCTCTGCTTGAGATCAAAAGCTGTCCAACCAGAGGATTGACCCCTAGCCCGTGACATCTTCTTAAGGGAAGATCGGGCTGAAGCAGTCATTTTGGTCCTTACACCACAATTTGGTCTCAAATCACTTTGCAATCTCTCTGTTTGAAGACTTGAGCAGATTTAGAACTCAGAGAGCCACAATCTGGAGGCCTTGCTTGCAAAACATCCAAGTCAATAACTGTAAGCCCTAAGCATCATACCATGCAATGGTATGTTAGACAATCACGGTATAATTATATATTGATGAAAACATGATATGATCAAACATTTGATATCATATGACAGTTCTTAAACTAGCTCAATTTAAAATTTGGGTGCATTTGGAAGAGCTTATTTGCAGTTTATTTAAGTCATGTTTAGATAAACCACTCCATAAGCACTTAAAAGAAAGTATAATGAATTGAACTTCTCCCATAAGTTAAAATCAACTTATGCACTTTAGCTTTTGGAAAAGTTAGATGAGAGAACTTTTATAAAATTCAGTACATGAGTTCAGTTTAAATTTATAGAAGAAATTCAATTCATTTTTCCTTCTTATTTTCTTCTCTTACCAATGCTTACAGAGAAGTTTATCCCAACATAACCTTAAACTTATCTTATGGCATAACTTGGTATTTCGAAGATCTTATGAAAACAGCTTATTCAACTTATTTCAATAATCTCTAGGACAGCTCGGAAACAACTTACAGGTTATATAAAAACAATTTAACCTTATTTCCTCTTTAATTATAAAAACAACTTAGAAACAAGCTTACATGTTAACAACCTAAAGCCTATTCAAAAAGCGTTCAATTAAGTTATTTATCCAACCACACCCTTAATCACATTATCAATTAAATCTTAATAGAGAATTCAAAGCAAGCTCACCACAAAAAAGTATGCCTAATAATCTCAAAACAACACAAACCATCATACACCATTCCCAAAACCCCAGAAACTAAATTTAAAAAAACATCAAAGAAAAGATGAAAAATTGAGCTGAAAGAAGAATACACAGATGAAATCTAACCTTTTTTTTTTCAATTCAGAAGAAAATTACAAGACAAAGAGGGTAGCTTGAATGTTATTTGAGAGCCAGAAAGCGTAACCAAGGAATGAATGTATCAAAGGGTTGAAAAAACGACCGAACCACGAAGTCAAACACTTGTCGGTGGAAGAAATTTGCGACGGAACAGTGCTGCAGTGAACCAAATTTGCAAATTTTATCCATAAACCTTCTGTGTAGAGATTGCAAAGAGAGGAAGAACAAAACTTTGGCGTTTCCTCCCAAAGGGTCTCTCAGAGGCCACAAATAGATTCTAGAGAGAGAAAAAAAGCAGCCAGAGAGAAAGAGATTTGACAGCCGCCGCGCTGTCACCGTCACGGAATCAATAACGCCGTCACGGAAGGAAGAAAAACAACACGCGAAGCGCCATGATAACTTGGGAATGTACCTCCTTGATTTCCGGTACGGGTACCTATTACCGTGTCACCGTGTCGTCCGTACTTATTTTTATTTTCCCAGCACATTTTTTTTTTCTCCAACTACTTAAAAAAAAATTGACCATATCTTAAATATAATTTCTTTCCTTCCAACAAAGATAAATGTAAAAAACCAGAAAAAGAGTAATGCACCAAACATACGAATTTGCGGTTTAATATTTTTTTAATAAAACAAGTATTAAATAGTAATACAAGATAAAGGTAAGTTTGTGTATTATATAAAGTAAATGTTTGTTTTTATATATTATAAAAGAGATACAACTTTTTCTAAAGTAACATATTATATTTTAGATTTATGATAAAAAAAATGCGAGAAAAAGTGTTTTCATCAACAATGTAAAATTTTTGTATTCATTTAATTATAATTTATTATGTACGATAAATTTATTAACTTTTAAAATAATTTAACATTTGTGATTGAATGATAATATAAAATTATTTTAAAATAGTATATAAGCATTAAAATAAAAAAATATTATCATACCAGATTATTGTTAACCATTAACCAAATCCGTTTAGAAAAAATTAGAAATAGAAAAACAATCTAAAGTAAAAGAAGTGGTTAAAAAATTTAATACTTCTTGTGAGATTAATGTTTTTATACAATTTTTATTATGTTTTTGTATAGGTGATTTTAATGAGATAAATTTTATGTCAGTCAGTAAAAAAATATTTAAAATTATATCTTAAAATCAAAAATGAGCATTATTTTAAAAGGGCAGCATTGACTCAAATATAAGAGATAAATCACCAAAATAAATATTTAAAAAAAATACAAAAGGTTCATTTTAAAAAGAAAAAATATTAAATTATAAAACCCGTTTTTAAAATCAACATGGCGTTGGTATTATCTTGTGTTTGATCTACCATGTTGTAGGGGTGTTCGCGGGTCGATTCGGATCGGTTTTGGCCAAATTTATGACCTAACCCAATCAAATTTGATCGGTTCGGTTCGGTTTTCAGAAGAAAAAAAAATTTGAAACTCAACCCAACCCAACCCGTTCATGAACAGTTCGGTTCGGATCACCGGGTTATTCATTTAAATTTTTTTTAGAACTACTATTTTATATCACGATTCATTCAAATATCTCATACAATTAACACAATATTATCAAATGTATGAAAGTAGTAAAATTGATTCATTTAATACCATCAACATAATATTATAAAATAGACTTATAATATAAATTAAAACAAAAGATTTGTGAACAATATTTACTATAATAGTCTGAATCACAACTGAATCTTACAAACCAAGCTTTGTTATAACCAATTTTG
>PYAF01000641.1:453066-470840 GCA_007407185.1 Glycine tomentella | reverse complement strand
ATGGTTTTAATGATTCAAAATTAAAGTAAAGAAAAGAAAAAGAATACAATATTTAAAAACATTACTCAGATATCTTCTTACTTATGCCTAAATATTTTTAATAGATAAAATTTATTATATATTTTATATGTTGAGTTTTGATCAGACATAAAATATATAAAATAAACTAATAAATTATATTAATATTGTTGATTTTTTTAAGAGAAAAAAGGTTATGCACTAATAATCTAAGATTTTTACACAATTGTCCAATAACAACTCATTATATATGATAATTTTGTTGATTTTTAAAATAATTATCTTGAAGTAAAAGGTTGATTTATGATTAAATAAGAATGTAAAAACATTTTACATCATAAGCATATCAGCAACTTTTATTTAAAACATAAAACAATAAAAATCTAAGAGGGGTGCACAAAGGGGAAGGGAGCGGGGGGCAAAATGAGTAAACATGGAGACATGATTAAGTGTGACAGGAGAGGGGGACGAAGATATGGAAAATATAGTTTATAAGGAATAGTTAGGAAACTGGGTTCCATCTCTGATGAATGAGGTTTGAAACGAGAATACAGTTAAGGATCACTTAAGCTTTACCACCTAAGTGATCCTTAAGGTTAAATTTGGATAGTTCAAATTGAATGCCCTACTTGAATTTTACAATGAAAAAAATCTGAAGAATTTGATCAGGAAAAAATCAAAGTACCAACTAAGGTTAAGGTTTTCCTTTGAAATGCTTTGCCAGTGGCTGAAATTCTGTTTAAAGAAATATATTCTGTCAGCATTTCATTTTCTTGTCATTCGTGATGCGTCATGTGGAGATCAAGTAGAATCAAATGTGTGCCTCTTTGTTTTATGTCCAATGGCTGAAAGCCTGAAATCTATCACAAGCCAGCTAATTACACTACTTGTACAATCTCTCATTTTGGAGATGGTGGATTCGTTCAGCTTGAGAGCTTAGCAAATTATAAATGTTAGTCTTAATTATACTCTGAGGTAACAGATCCATGTTACCTGTTAGACTGACCAAGTACTTGAACCAATGTGAAGCAGCTCCAAACTGGGTTGAAACTAGTTTTGTAAATATGTAGCGTAAGTTCCATTGGTGGGAAACCAAACTTTAAGACCTGATGATTTATATAGCTCTAAGTCTCTAACCATTATACTGTATTGGTTAAAGTTATATTATCAATATATTTTTTTTTTTTTTTTGGGAAAGATGAACACACGCAAAGGAAACAATAAAACAATCAAATGAACAAATTAATATTTCCTGCTTTAGTATAAAAAAATATTAACTATTGTAAAGATGATAACAATAACAATAATTTTTTTCCATAAAAAACTAGAATAATTTCTTATTGGTCCACAATGTAAAAAGGTTCGTGTCTATTAAACTCAGTTAAAAATATTAAATTACTTTTATAATATTTGACATCATAGTATATATTTTTATTTAATTTTTATACACACCTGAACAAATATTTCATAAAAAAATTAAAGTCACGGTAAATATTATAATCCATTCTGAACAAAAGATTTCTCTTTATCAATAACTGAAGCGAATAACTGAAACTGGCGAGTACTAGAATTTAGCCACCGACATAACTGTGTTTTGGAATTTAGAGTGCAATAATTCCTTCGTTCTACCGTCATCAACTAGAAGAAGAAGGTACATGTTAACGCAACGCAACCTCACTTCCATTGTTTCTCTTTTCAGATCTCTCTCATTCTCACTCTGTTTTACATACAATGTCGTTCTGAATCACTGCATCTTTTCTTACTTCCACTGTCTGCAGCTTCATTTTCTGCAAAATGGATCCATCTGCGGCATTGCTGTTTAACCACCTCAAGGTCCGTTATTTCTCGCTGATTATGAGTTTCTAGACTTTGAATTTTTCTGGGTCATGGCCAAAATTCCTTTTTTTCTTATTTTTTTTTATATTATAAATTTTCTCTGATGGGTTGTATTTCTTTCAATCTCACCAGGGTGCAGACCCGTTCTTCCTGCTAGCGGGTCCTAATGTGATTGAATCAGAGGAGCACATTCTGCGGATGGCTAAGAACATCAAGACTATTGCATCTGAGTATGTAATTATCTCTATATATGATTTTTTTTTTATTAATGGGAAAATAAATGTGATTTGATGGAAATCCATTAGAAAAAGATAGCAGGAAGAACGGGTGTATATTTGATAGCTAACATGATCTTGAGTGTATATGTGTCTTTCAGAGTTGGAATACCGCTGGTTTTCAAGTCAAGCTTTGACAAAGCTAACCGAACATCATCAAAATCATTTCGTGGCCCGGGGATGGTTGAGGGATTGAAGGTTCATATTTCTGCTACTTTGTTGCGATAATATCTCCTTGTGATTTGTATCTTGAGGATTCTGGGTGTTGTAATTGTTCAATAACATGAGACTATATTAGCTCTGTTAAATTTTCAAGACTTCTGTTAAATATGAGTAATATAAAGTTGTCTTATCCTAACTAACCGCCAAAGGTAGCTCGAGACGGGGTGGGGGTGGGGTATGTTAGTTTCCAAATCATTGTGAGGGGTACTTTAGCCATATATCTCGCTAATGTGAGATTATGACAGGGTCCTTTATATTGTTCCTGGTTCCATCTATCCCTAGAGATTTTAGATTTAAATGTTGTCAGAGTTGGAGGTAGCATCTATATACCTTATTTTAGAGTTAAATCTTATCTATGGGTCAAATATCACCTCTTGCAGTGCCAAAGGAAAAAGATACTATACTAATACTAGTAAAATTTCAAGTCTTACTTTGGAAGGAATTATTTATGACCTTTAGTAGCCATTTGCACAAGCACTGGTACAGTAAATTGCTTTATCTAAATCACTGAATTTTGTACTGGATAAAGCTATTTTATCTTTGTTGATTTTCCTTTTTATTTTTGCTGTTTTATTCTCAGATACTCGAGAAAGTTAAAATAGCTTATGACATTCCTATAGTGACAGATGTGCATGAGTCCATCCAGGTAAAATGTTTAGTTTTACTATCTATAAGCAAAATGTCAATTTCATTTTTATTTTTGTCTATTTGGCTATGTTGTATGGAATTCATATTTCATGGGTCAAGGATCACATACAACACTAACATTAGGCATACCAATCAGACTAGTTTGGTCTTAATTATATGTTGTTTTGAAGGCAATCATTACTTGTTTGTTAGTGTTGAAAGAGAAAAATAGCACAAACTTTTCTTTATGCGATGCTCTGATAAATGGAATGTTAACATCATGAAATAGTTGATACCTGGATTAAATTTTTATATTTTCTTTCCCCTCATGCAATCAGTTTATGTAGAAATGGCAACTTGAAAAAACATTTTGCTTGGATCATTCATTGTATGAAACTATATCTTGTAAATCCAAGTTTGGCTCTCTTATCACAGATATTTTCCTTAACAATTGGCTATACCCACCCATGTAAATTTGAAAATCAGAATGGTTAGCACCTTTAGTATGAATAATTTTGTAATATACTATCATATTGAATAATTAAATTGATTCTTCCTGTGTATACTTGTGAATGGAGTGTGGTATTAATATTTCAGATTCTAACTCATGATCTGCCTTTGACACATTTATATTTTTGGCCAGTGTGAAGCAGTTGGCAGAGTTGCAGATATCATTCAGATTCCAGCATTCTTGTGTCGCCAAGTAAATATTTATTGCATTCAATTTCAATATCCATTATAATTGACTGGTTAAAATTTAATAGATGTGCCAACTTCAATTATTTCATTAATTTTGCTTCTAATGACAGACAGATCTTCTAGTTGCAGCAGCCAAAACTGGGAAAATTATCAACATTAAGAAGGGCCAGTTCTGTGCTCCTTCTGTTAGTATACTATCCAACTATATGAGTTACAAATTTACAATTTCAATAGTTATCAATGACATAACTTAAGCCTCGGAATTAGTCTGATTTTTACCATTATTCATGTTTCATAGTTTTCATGTCTATAGGTGATGACAAATTCAGCTGAAAAGGTTCGGTTAGCTGGAAATCCTAATGTGATGGTTTGTGAGAGAGGAACAATGTTTGGATACAGTGAGTTAGTAGCAACTATTTTGAGGTTTTCTGTATGTTCCTGAATGATATGAATCTTGCAAGAACCATTCAATAATTGATATCAGTAATTGCTTAATGTGGAGTAAATTATTGTTTTCCTTTCATTTTATAATGCTTCATTTTTTAGAGCATTTTACTGCACTGCAAGATGTAATTTCACTAAGAAAATGTCATATCAAGTGATGCTAGTTATTTCTCTATGTTCACCTGTTGTTATTTCATTGTTGTCTTGTGTTCTTTTCACTCATCTAATTTAAAATTGAAATCTCAATTTTATTTTATTAATCTGTTACCCAACCTCTTGGCCTCTCCTTTTAATTTGTATCTGAGGTTCAATATTGCCTTAAAAAAGTGAGTATTGAAATTAGTTGCCCTTTGCATTTTTGTTTTCAAAACCCAGAATTGATTAAAATCTTTTCCTTTTTCATACAGATGATTTGATTGTTGATCCACGTAACTTGGAGTGGATGAGAGAAGCCAATTGTCCCATTGTAAGTAAAATCTTTCTTTTATAGTATGCTTTAAGATATACTGTTTGAACATTTATATTTTCTTATTGAATGAAAGGATACAATCAAGAAGGGCATTTTCTTCCAGCAGCTTTTCTTGATGGCATTGTCCTAATAATTTATTTGATGAAAATATTATAGTTGATTAAATGAGATGAATCCCTGTGAACACAAGCAACCTGATGGCTGATACACACCTTTTAATGGTAAAAGTTGCTTCAATTGCTTACTCTATGGGACATTTTCTCTCAAATGCTCACATCTCTCCCTTCTCTGTGACTTGCTGACTTAGGAGAAGGTTGATTCCGTAGTCCCTCAAAATGTTTTCCTTGGACTGGATAATAACCCAAGTTTTAATGTACAGATGACTCTTATCAATAAGCTAGAACAAGAGTATTTTATTTTGAATTCAAAATGAAAAGAATTGATTCTTGTGTGGTTCGGCGGACCTAATTCATTTTTGGTGATCTTTTAGTCAAAGGGTATATAGCATTTCTCTTTCTTGCAATCCCAAATTAATAAAATAGTTATTTACTCGATTAATCAATTAAGAAGTAAAGCAGAGTGCTTCCATTTATTTAACTATAAAAGTGAGATTGAACTTAATTCTTTACTATTCCCTCATTATAAAGAACTATTCTTTTAAGCAGTTTTTCTTTTGGCATTGTTTAAATTTTCTCATGGTGAAGTTTCTTCCCACTATCTCTGTATGCTGTTTATTTTATTTTTAGAAAACTCAAATATTTGATTTTGGTGCTTGCCTCAGGTAGCTGATATAACTCACTCACTACAACAGCCTGCTGGAAAGAAGGTGTGTTTAGTATTGTTTATTCCCATATTTGTTTGATATTAACTTCATTTTGAACTGTATACTTCATGTGACACTATTTTAGCCTGCAATGTTTTAAAAACCACAAAATAGTGGAATAAACCTTTATTGTTGAAGTATTGGTGTTGACAATATCTGTTAGAATATTTAATTGTTAGTGCTTTCTAAGTCTTAGTATGTTAGCAGTCTTATTGGGCTAGGCTTCTATTGATAGTATTGTGCTACACTAGAACATGACCTAGATTACTAGTACAACTGTACAAGTAGTGTTGTTTGTATTTTACAGCACCAGCACATGAATTTTATATCAACCATTGACAATTCTTTTTCTCCCTTTCTCTTTCACATCAATTATCTTAATTTCAACGGTCTCTTTTTTATATTTGCATTGGGCATGTCATAGGCCAAAAATGTCACTTGTTTAATTTCGCCGGGAGAATTACAAATCATAGTTTTCTTTTCAGATTTGCGATGTCAAAAGTTCATGTGTGGCTTCTATGCTGAAGATTTGTGAGGAACTGAGGATCATTTAGAATCTTCAAGTATTGTGTTGTTCCCTATGTGTGTTTGCTGTGTAAACCTCTATGCTATGCTCCATTGAAATCTTTTAAGTATATTGAAGTCTCACATGATCTTTAAGTATGCTTACTTCTGAACCCAACAATCAGATCTGACTTCTGTAGTTCTAGCTTTTAAATAACTTTCTGAAATGACCTTTCCAAATCTTACAACTGGTTAGTTGAATTAAAATTCTGCTTTCATGTGTATAGTTGGATGGAGGAGGTGTTGCAAGTGGAGGTCTTCGAGAACTGATACCTTGCATTGCAAGGACAGCGGTTGCTGTTGGAGTGGATGGGATCTTCATGGAGGTACGGAGAATAGCCTATGCCAGTTATAATTTACTAGTATTATTATAAAAAGAAAGTAGTTCAGAGTAAAATCTCAGCTATATAGTCATCATACTTGTGATTCCAAGATCTGCTATTCAAAGAGTATCTTTATTTAGTTTGTCAATCACTGAGCTTCTAAAAGCTTTTTGAGTTTTCAGGTGCATGATGATCCACTGAATGCACCTGTTGATGGCCCAACACAGTGGGTGAGTTGTTGCTTATCACAGTTATTTAGATTTATAAACATCATTTCCTCAACATTGTTTTCCTTTGGATGTTCCCTATTTTTTTTTTATCAAATAAGGCACTTAATGAACTATGTACTAAATCCTCTTATTTGACAGCCGTTGCGCCACTTTAAGGAGCTACTTGAAGAGCTTGTAGCCATTGCTGTAAGTTGTTAATTGAAATTGATGATTCTAAGTTGCATAATAAATATCTAAGTAGGCTAATTGAACTAGTCTTCATACCTCTAGGGCCTTGGACATATTAAGTTCTCTTATTGTAAATAGAAAATCTTGTTTGTTATAAAATATCTTGCCAACAAAGACGACAATAAATACCCTTTTAGGATAAATTTCCAACTCATACTGTTTTGTTCAGAAGAGTGATCAGAAGATGGTTGGAAATAATTAATATAATTCTAGATCTTCACCAATTAAAATTGGTCGGGTTGGGTTTAGGCAAATTTAGGTGCAAGCTGAACCTGATCACATTTAGGTTGGGTCATTCTTTTATAATTAAATAATAAAAATGAAAAAAATACAAAAAAGTTACAAAAAAAATAATGGAGAAAGGACAAATCATAAAAAATGAAAGAAAGTTAATATCCTATCTCAAAAGTCAGAAATATTTTATGAAGCACATTCATTAAATCACATTAAGTTTGTTTATTGAGTATTATAAGTGTTTTTCATTCTTTTCATAGTCTGGTTAGGTATGAGATTGTTTAGTGACAATAAATTTTCTTTTCCGCCGATTTTTTTTTTAATTGCTTTGTAGTTTTGAACTTATATATTTGATTATCTTCAATTTGATGTATTGTAGAGGGTAAGCAAAGGGAAGCAACGGTTCAACATTGATCTCACACCATTTCGTGAATAAAAAGAAATGGTAAGAAATGCTTTGTTTCTTTTTCCATCATATTCATTTTATGTTTTTGTTTCTCCAGCTGGTTAAGGTTTCTTTTTCTTTGTTAATTTTTTACTAATATTATAACCAGTGTACTGTACAGAAATATCTCAGTCTTATATCTTATGGTGAAAGTATGTTCTTAAAATCATTTTTAGAGGGTCTAAAGGCAAATATTTTACGTACTGCATGAAATATCCTTCAAAGAACGTGTAATTCATGGTTGGGTGGTTAAGAAAAAAGTGAAGAGGGGAAGGAAGGGTGGGAGGGAAAGGTCGTGGGTTCGAATTCCTCCATTAACAAAAACACTAATATTTAACAACTAACATTGGCCGATCAAAAAAAAAAAAAAAAAAACGTGTAATTCATATACATCCATTGATAGAGACTTAAAATCAAAATTGAGCTTTAAAGTCAATAAGTTATGATCTTACTTGCAATTTGCTTAAAAAGTCATATAAGTTATCCTTAAACTTCAATTAAACATTGACCAATCACTAAATTGTAATTAAACTTAATGTAAGCATCGAAACAAGGTTTAAATAACCAGAAACTTATAATGCAAACAAGACCAGGAATGCAATTAATGATTAATTTAAAACTAGTTGAACCAACCACACTACTGGCTTTTATCCTATTGTGATTTGGTTTTGAGTGGAATTAGAAGTGTTTCACCTATTTCAAAGCATAAATGCATTCGCATTTTTTTAATCTGATCTTTGTTTGCAGGTGACGGTTTTCAGATATTCTGAATATAGTTCCGTGACCATTGGTTTTTAAAGATTGTTCAAGGGTGAATGCAAAACTGTCTCTTATCGCAAGTTCCTTATAAGGAGAGTTTATCCTAAAAAAATTGTTATTTGATGATCCATGCGTGTTACTCTGAAGTGGTAACACTATACCAACTAATGTTTGTCACATATCCTGTGTAGCCTTAATCATGTCAGTCACTAAAGTTGAGGCAATTAATTGAATATCAAAATATAGGTAGATTATTTATTAAATTTATTATTCGGTAAATTAATTTATTGTTTTGTGTGATTTCTCCCAAGTACTTTCTACAAGATTTTCAGACCATTTCTAAAATATCTCAAAGTAAATCTAATTTTTGTTGGATGGCAGCAAATAAGGGGTTGGACAACACCTCCACGTGTTTTCACTTTTTCTTTATTAAATTTCTTTTTGTCCTATCACATCAGATTAACTATTGAATAAATGTGATAATGAGTTGAATTAGTTTGATCTCATTTAAGATTTATATTTTAAATTTTGAGTTAAAATTAATATCAAACTTTTTATTTTAATCTAATCATAATTTGATTTAAGCTTATTTTAAAATTGATGTTATTTGTTGTTCAATTCATTATAATTTATAACTTGCATCCGAATCGATCTGTGTATATTTGGATACACATTTAAGTTAACTTGATTTATGTCTAACTTTAATGTTTTTTCTTGTAACTTCTCTGTATTTTATTAATTGAACATGAAAAAATTATAATACATTCAAGTCTACTGATGTGTTAGGATGTCTCAACTACATACATCAGTATACTTCCACTTGACACCACTTTAATGCTTAAACAAATATACTCTAAATCTAGCTAAAGTAATCTATTTTATCATCTTTATCCTTGAAATAAGTATGTATAAAGTAATCTATTTTATCATCTCTATCCTTGAAATAAGTATGTATTTAACGTATTATGTGGTATGCCTAATTGTAACTTGCATGTCGATAGTAGTTATGAAGAAATTATTGATGATATTTGTACCATGACTTTTAACATGCACTTTGTCTTTGTTCCTAGTTTAAACTAAATAAAGTTGATATTTAAAAAAATAACTAAATAAACTAGTAACACACACAAACACATACGCCTCACGCTCATGTCCTATATTGAGATCTAAACTTATGGTTTTATATAAACTAGAACACTATTTCCATGCCTTGTAGGAAGGGCCAAAACAAAGGCAACCCAATTAGTAATTTGGATAGTAATAACTAAAAAAGAAGAAGAAAGAAGAAACCATGTAAAAAAAATAGAGACATACACATCAAAACCTGTCCAATGTCTGGACAATTGTATTATATATTGAGACTGCTTAAGTTTCTTATAATTAATTTAATCTTATTGTTTAGATATCGTGATTATATTATATAGATGTGTTTTTTGTTCCCTTAAAATTTGGGTTTGTCTTTTCTAATCTCCAAATTAAAATTTACATTTTTTAGTCTTTTTTAACTGATTTTTGGTGACTTGAATGTATAACTTGTGATGATTTTTTTACCATAGGAAGGGTTAGTTTTCCCCCACAAATTTAAGAGATTAAAAAAAACACAAATTTTAATTTAAAAGACTAAAAAAGACATAGATCAAATTTGAGAGACTAACAACATATAAGTTTTGTATTATAATGCCACAAAAGAATGAATAATAGAGAAACTGTTAAATTTTATTATTTATGTTGATAAATTTTTTCATTATCATAATCATAGTAATTTTGATAAAAAAATCATAGTAATTAAAAAAAATCACTCATGCCAGGTCTTTAATGATACTATCGTGTAAAGATTTGAACCTAAAAACAACCTAAGATTTATATCTTTTTCAGGATTTTTTTTTTCCATTGAAAGTGTTTCAAAGGATTTTTCTTATTTCTTTTAATCTATATTTTTTATCTTCATTTCTAAATTCAATTAAAATATACACATATATTTTTTAATTATTAATGATTAAGAATAAACGTATATCACAATATAAATTACTTTTTATAAAAATAAATAAATTTATATATTAAAATTACATCTTATGTATCAGTCAAAAATTACATATTATGTATTTTAGTTATATAAAATAATAAATAATAATTATCTTTTACTGTATACTTCATTAATATTTTTTGTACTGTATATTATACATATTAAAATATTAATATACATTGAAATTGAATACCTCAAATAGTAATCATAAATTATTTCCATAAATTAAAATAATCTCCCAAGATCATGGACTTATTCCAAACACTAATAAGTAATAACTAACATCGCCGCTTGTTCCTTTTCAAGGGTTTTGCGTTCTTCTTTGCTCCCTATTTGATTCTCTCTCTCTCTCTCCGTATTTTTCCGTTGTCTCTATCTTCACACCAAATTTCCTATCTTTATTCATATTCGGCAATTAGGTTCTTTTCCAATTTTTATTTCGCCTTCGACAACCCTTCCTTTCATCATCTTCTGCAAATTAGGGTTTAATTTCCAATTGGGTCATTTTTTTATTTGGGAATCTTGTTTCATCGATTTGGGGTCAATAAATCCGCGAACAATGCCTCCGAGAATAGTGAAGAGAGGTGCTGCGGCAAAGAGGGCATCAAGGGGATCCTCAAAGGCTGCAGCTGAGAATCAACCTGAGCCTGAAACTGCGGAAGTGGTTGTGAAAAATAATGAAGAAAATCCAGTTGTTGATGCTGTGGTGGAAGAAAAGCCCGTTGATGTGGAGCAAGAACATGAGGAAGTGCCAAATGGGTCGGCTACGGTGGAAAGTAAGTCCCTTTTTTATTATATGATTTATATATTTGTTTTAGATTTTTTATTTGGAACTTAACAGGGTGTTATTTGTGATTTAACGTTTGATTTGTATGTTGTGGATGTTATGTTACATGGGGTTTGTCAAAAGTTCAATTTTATTTTTCTTGGACTTTTAAATGGGGGTATCATGTGAACTTGTGTCCTGCCGAGGTTTTAAATTGCTGTCACAGTGATGGTCGCAGTTTTGTTGCAATCCTTGACATTGAGAGAAATTGCAGCCAAAATTGTGGTGCCGACAGTTTTTTAAAACATTTGAGTTCTACACTTTTGTATTGGTTCTTCGTGAATATCTTAATTTGATTAGGAAATAACTGGTGAACGTATAGTTTGCTTATGTGGTAAGGGAAATCTGGAAATTGATATAGCCCTTCCGCCCCAACCATTTGGAGAAGTTATGGATTATGGAACTATTTGTAGCGAGCATTTTTATGATAGATTATGATTAGATGTTGCTACCTATTATTGAAAATTTTCTATACTTGCTTGGTAACTTGAGATGGAAGGGTGTTGTATGTGATGGAAATATGAGAGTGGGTTTTATTGTTTTGCTCTAATTTCTTTTCTGTTGTGTGTTAGTGTTATGCAATGTTGGAAATAATTTGGACCAAGAATGCTGAGGATTGGTTGTGGAATACGGACTCCCTTATTTTAATAATTACTTCGATGTTAGGAAAGTTTTGTTTTGACTGGGATGATTTTAAATATTTATTTTTTGGCAGACAATGAAGAGGAGGTTAAGGAGTCTATAGATGAATATGAAAAAAATGAACACCTAGATTTTGAGGATAATTATCCTGAGTATGAAGCAGAGGAGTATGGTGGTGTTGACTATGATGAGAAGGAAATTGAACAAGATGAAGGTCAGGAGGAGGGAGATGAAGTAGAGGAAGATCCTGAAGAGATTGTAGGTGAAGAAGAGGGTGATACCGGTGATGAAGAAATTGAATATGTTTATGAAGAAGTTGAGGATGATGATGATGAGCATGCTGGTGAGGAGCATGAGCATGATGAGCATGCTGGTGAGGAGCATGAGCCTGATGAGCATGCTGGTGAGGAGCATGTGCATGATGAGCATGCACAGATGCCTGATGTGCAGGAAGAGGAACACCGTGAAGTGGTAAAGGAGAGGCGAAAGCGGAAGGAATTTGAAGTATTTGTTGGTGGCCTAGATAAGGATGCTACTGAGCATGATCTGAAAAAGGTTTTCGGTAAAGTTGGGGTAGTTACTGAAGTCCGGCTGATGATAAATCCCCAGACTAAAAGGAACAAGGGATTTGCATTCTTGCGTTTTGAAACAGTTGAGCAAGCGAGAAGAGCTGTGGTGGAGCTAAAAAATCCAGTGGTAATATTTGATCTTATCATAGTTAAAGCAGGTTTAAAATTGCTACTATATTAAATCATATGTTTTCATTGCTACAATTTCAGATTAATGGTAAACAATGTGGTGTTACTCCAAGTCAGGACAGTGATACTCTCCACTTAGGTAACATATGCAAGACATGGAAAAAGGAAGCTGTAAGTTTTTCTCTTGGTCTTTTCTCACTACCTTTAACACCTGAGTTATGCTTACTAGGATTATTTCTTGCCATCTTCAAGGCCTGAGATTCTAACTGTTAATGCAACTTCTGGTGCTAGTTAAAGGAGAAACTGAAACATTATGGAGTAGAAAATGTGGAGGATTTGACTTTAATAGAAGATGATACCAATGAGGGGATGAACCGGGGATTTGCATTTTTGGAGTTTTCATCTCGTTCAGATGCTAAGGAAGCCTATAAGCGACTGCAGAAGAGAGATGTTACATTTGGAGTTGATAAGCCTGCAAAGGTTTCCTTTGCCGACTCCTTTATTGATCTGGGTGATGAAATTATGGCACAGGTATTTTTCTTAATCTGATTTTCTTTTCCAAGGGTCATTACATAGAAACTGCAAAGTATGGTTCTTCAATCTTATTGAAGCATTTGGGCTACTTGTAAACATCTATGTTGGCTTCCAACAGAGTTTTTTTTTTTTTTTTGGTAGACAGTGTTTGGTGTTATGACTTTAGTTTTCTTCTGATTTATAAAAGAATACTGTGGGTTTATTTTTGTGTTTAATTAACAAATTTCTACAAATTTAAGCCAGTTTACTTTACTCTGGAGATTGGGCGGGCATAAACTTTATTAGTTTTAATGCATGGACAAGCATACATTCTATCCCTGTCATGGTCATAGCCTCCTAGGTGTTTAGCTGTTAATAACTTAATATACCTTATATTTGCGGATCAATCATCATTTGTTTTTTATGTACCTGATGAAGTATAACTATCTGCAGGTTAAAACTGTATTTATTGATTCGCTGCCTCCTTCATGGAATGAAGATTATGTCCGAGATCTTCTTAAGAAATATGGAGAGATTGAAAAAATTGAGCTTGCTAAGGACATGCCAGCTGCTCGGAGGAAGAATTATGGATTTGTTACATTTAGTACACATGTTGCTGCTGTGGAATGTGCTGATAGCATTACTAGTGCAGGGTTAGGTGAAGGTGACAAAAAGGTTTGTTTAGCATTTAAGTTCATTGTACTTTGCAACAGCTAAATGTGGCATTTTGTAATGCTTCTTGCTTGTTTCAGGCAAAAGTTAGGGCTAGATTGTCACGGCCTCTTTCAAAACCTCTTCAGAGAGGCCATGGAAAATATGTTAATCATGGGGACTTCCGTTCTGGCCGCAATTCTGGAAGATTGGTAAGGTCTTCACGGAGTCAACCTGCACCACGTAGTCTTCCCGCCCGTGTGGTGAGAGGAGTTGGAAATCGTGTTCCGCCAGTTAGACCTATTAGTGTGAGAAATAGACGTCCTGTCACATCCATGCTAGAAAGAGCCAGGCCAGTGGCTCCTCCAGCTAGAAGCTATGACAGGAGATTGGCTGGTATGATTTCATATATAGATCTGACTTCCTCTTGTTAGTCTGTCTTCATGAATATTATAATATGATATATTAATTTTGACTGTAAAAAAAAATGATATATTATTTTTAATTGTTAGCTCCTGCATATCCAAAAAGTGGCATGAAAAGAGATTATAGTCGACGTGTGGATCTACCACCTCCGAGAAGTAGAGTTGCTACAGATTATGGCTCTAGGGTAGCCTCTCAGAGGCACACATCTTACAGGGATTATCCTGCCCGTGGTTCTGACTACCCTGAGCCTCATAGAAGTACATCTCGTGGTGCACCAAAGAGAGGTTATGTTGATGATGGCTATGGCCAAAGATTTGAGAGGGCTCCTCCTCCTCCTCCTACTCCCCATCTAAGTTACCGTGAAGGACGGCAACGTGATTATGATACTCTATCTGGCTCAAAACGTCCTTATACTGCTATAGTAAGTATTATTTCTAAATATGTACTTTAATAGTATTGTTTTAATCTCATTTAGTTCTCTTTTTGCTAAATGAAATTATTTTACTTTAATTTCTCAACAGGATGATGTTCCTCCTCGGTATGATACTGGTGCTCGCCAGTCAAGATCTCGTTTAGATTATGACTATGGAGGTAGTGCTTCACAGTATGGAGATGCTTATGGTGACAGGTTAGTTTCTTCTAAACAAGGTTTTTGCATTCTCCTCGCTCCAATCCTGTTGTTCTTCAGTAACGTATTCCTCACATTTTGGTTTGTAGACTTGGAAGATCTAGTCTTGGATATAGTGGCAGCAGAAATTCTATCTCTAGTCAAGACTTACATGGGACTTATGGCAGTCGACCAGGCATGAGTTATGGCGGAGGTGGACACATAATCTTAAATGATATCTTAAAGTTAAACATCAAATGTTATTTGCTTAGTGCTTACATCTTTATTGTGTGTTTCATATCAGGTTCTTTTGGTGGTAGTGATGGTGGTATGTACTCATCAAGTTATGGTGGTGATTATGTATCCCGTGGAAGTGATGTAAGTTTCTCATCTTTCTCAATTGGATAGTGGTGATTATGGCTATCTGTCTGCGACATTCTCATTTTATTGTGTTCTTGATGATGTAGGTTGGTGGCCGTTCATATTCATCTATGTATTCTGGTAGAGGTGTGGGTGGTAGCAGCAATTATATGGGTGGTGGTGGATCTGGGTCTTATTATTGAGGTAAGTCTTCTAACTCTTTGCCATTGCATTTTGTGAAGTACATGGGGAGGCACTAGTATATGTAAACCTCGCTTTCTCTAGAAGATTTCTCTACCCTCAAACGACATCTCCATATTTTTCCGTAAGGGATGACTGGCGAAGATTGATCACCTGGTCACTAGTGAATTTGTGTGTGAACAGATCTAAATACAATAAAGAGGCTGCTGTAGGATGTGGAATTTGAAGCTTATGCTCATTTTGATGCCTAACATGTGGAGCTGAACATTGCTAATTAATTGCCTGGTTTGGGTATTTATCAAAGATCAAGGGTTATGTCAATTCAAGTCTTCTCTCAGATGGACAAATTGAGTTCTTGAATTTGTGCTGTAAGTACTGAAGTTGATTAGAAATGGAATGAGAAGTGCTGAGCATGTGATGTATAAATAAACTTCGTATTATAAAGCTCCTTTATGGGTGGGTAATTTGAAAGATCACTCCATATCCTGTTCATTTGGAAAGAACCAAGGCCTCAGATATTACTTTTTGATTACGGATTATTGGATTTTTTCTCTCGTCATAAAGTTGGTTTTTTCCCTCCCAAAAGAGATATATTGTCTCTTTGGATTCATTATATTTTCGCCAATGCTATGATCATGAACAAGAGTACCCAGCACTTTGTGGAGCTACCATTGGTAGTAGTAATATGAGCACTACTTCGGCAATAAATAAAGGAAAGATTATGATATAGTAACATATCCTAGAAAGCATCATGCACTGATTATGTGTTGCTGGAGTGTTTCTAACATGGTATTTTGTACCGAGGGGGAGTACAAGATGCATATGGAGCATTGCATATTTTATCTTAAGATTGTTTACTTGCCCCCCTCGGAATTTTTCTTTTTGTGATGCAATTATTTTTGCGCACGTCATTACTATCCAATCCAATTGCGTAATATCGGAAGACATTTGCCCTATGCTATATCATTGGAAAATGCAACTCTACGAGATTGTAAAGTAGCTGGAATGGATTCAATCAATATCATCTGTTACCAACAGATTTTGAATTTCGAGAATCTATGGGATTTGGCACTTTATGCACCAGGTTATATACCCTGCTTGGTTTAGCAGAACTCATGCCCCAATGGCAAACATGAACTAACCAAAATATCACACTAGAATGTCTATGCGTTCATGGACTAGGTCTTCTCATTTTTATTTTAATCCCCAATTGGGTAGTTAGTTTCCAACTCATACCGTTTTATCAGCCTTAAAGCAGCAAATACTTATGAAGTATTGATGCTTGGAGTCTTAAAAAGTGCTGGAAGCTGATGTCCCCGAAATGAGATTATTAGATTAATTACTTTTTAGGATTTTTCTAACATTTTATCTGCTTTTGAAGTGTTTCTGATCGGTACTAGAGGTTTTGTTACTTTGATGAGTTCTGTGTTCATGCATATCCAAATTCTCTACATGCTTTATGTTTTTTTAAGATCCTTGTGTTGCTTGTGAATAATTGGTGTCAATCAGGGTTTGCATGGTTCTTAGTTTTTGGTGAAAGGCTTTCATTTCTTTACCCTTTCACTGTATGAGGGATCTTTACTGACTTGTTGAAGTTTTAGTTTCCATTGTGTTCCTTTTGTGCACTGTGCAGAGTGTTGCCCCGCATCAAGTATGGTTAAATTGGTTTCTGGTTAGCTCTAGATTTTTCTGTGGCATTCTATTTGACATCATGATTTAGTTTTACAAGTTTGGCAAATTGTTCCATTCATTGTAATTCTGGGTAAAGTACCATATGATGCTAGGTTTCCAATTTACTAATCTTCTATTGTGGTTGTATGCTGATACACTCTCGAGCTGCTTTTGTTTCTGAAGGGGTTGTGTCTTGGGATTCCCTGTCACATGCTTTTACAACAATTAATTTGGAACAACGTGCTTTGATGACATAAAACTCTTAATGGCCAAGTTGTTTTGCTTTTGAAAGATGCACCTCATGGTTGCCTTTGTTATTAGTTGATGTTCGACCCACTTTGTCGAATTGTGCAAAATTTAAGACTAGTCCATTTAATATACTGAATCTTGTACCATGTAGCCCATTCAAATGGATATTATGCTGGAATGCTTGATGTAAAATTGATCCTCAACTAGTAAGAGTAAAGCCTGGCTATTGAGTTGTCCGAAACTACTAAAGTACCAATTTTGTTTATTTACATATTCAGATATCAATTCTTAGATGGAGGAATTATGCACGTTATTTTTATTTATTTAATCACTACAGTGGAATCTAGAAAAAATGAATTTATACGAAACAATTTGGATTACTCTTTTAAAGCGGGTGGTGATAATGATGAAATTCGTCAATGGCAATCATAAGGAAATGTTTTGGTATAATGAAAATTAACGCAAGTTTTAAACACCTCAATTTGTGGCAATATGGTCTAAAATTAAAACTAGAAGAGTCCTGTCTTAGTTATTGAGGTAATTGACTCAACTAACTGCGTATTTGGTGTTGCGTTCATGATGTCTGACGTGCATTAAAGTAGGAGCAACTAAAATAGCTTTCTTGATTTTTTTTTTTTTTTTTTTTTTTTGCAATTTGATGAGATTTGAGCTTCAACTGTACTATCTAAAATGGATTTAAACATTGTCTGG
>PYAF01000641.1:427734-443095 GCA_007407185.1 Glycine tomentella | reverse complement strand
TTTTTTAAAAAAAAAAAAAAAAAAAAAAAAACATTAGCAGAAATGTGCTGGATACATAATCTGTTGGACTTAACCAAACGAACAGTGTTAAGAGAGTAGGGGTGCTAGTGTAATGGATAGTAAAAAGTTAGCAATCTTTTTTTTGGATCAAAACAAGATGGAGGTACATGTGTAATTAAAATTTAAACTGAGGGGATGTTAGTAATTAACTCTTAAGCCTAGGCCCGGTCCTGAGCATGGTTTGGGTCCATTTTGGGAAGGGGCCCAAAACAATTTCAGCTTTAGTATTTCTAATAAAAATCAAAGTGTGCAATGGTATGTAAATGTCACTGGCTTTTCCTATTCAACTCCCAATTCAAAATTCCAACTTTTCCAACTTCCATCAGCACAAACGTAAGAAAACTGCGCAACATGTTTCATCTGTTGTAGTTTCAACCTTTAACCTTTGTATGTCTTTGGATTATCTTGGAGATAAGCAACCAGTCATCGCTAATCCGGCCAGCTTCAGCTGCTGCATGAAAAACTTGGTCTTGTGTCCCCCTTGCTCGGGTTGCTAGGTTTCATGGTGTTTGTTTGGGCCGTTGCTACGTACGATGATTCTTGTTGGTGCACAGTTCAGTCGCATGCAGAATGCTATGCTTGTGTTTTGGGCCATTTTTATGCTTTTCAAATTTGCTCACCCACTCATGGTTGTGTACCTTCTAATAGTGGGAATAGTTTTCATGGGGTGGTATACTCTTGGAAAAGCAACTACCAAATGAAGAGAAATGAACAAAGAATCTGTTAACAAAACTTAAAAACCATTATATATGTGAATTTATCGTCTGTGTGCTTTTGTTTGTTATTTATTAATGCAAGAGAAATTTTACTGACTCTCTTTGTTCTACATATTTTTTTTATAGTTGAAATTCACATGGATCTCGTTAAATATGTGAACCTTATTCTCATTTAGTGAGCCATATATGCATCGGATCGGCACTGGAAAGTGCAATCTATATGAATTTCAGCTCATAAAAATGTGTGGAGAAAAAATAATATGTTGCTTAGTGTAAGCCTTACCAACTGTTTAGTTATGTGAAGTATATTCCCATTCCACAGTTGTGTTGGGTACCAAAAACCCTTATTAATGCGTCAATCGGTTGTGACGCGATGCTCTTTGGTTTTACTTCCCATTCATCAGAGTTGTATTGGGTACCAAAATTTGTATGCTTAATTACTCTGCCACTGTCTCCTTTTATATTGATTGTAAGATTACGAGACTTTAATTTTATTTTCTAACTCTTACAAAGATTAACAAAATATAAAAAGGAAATAAATTTTAGGATAAACTCTAGCAGTTCACTGCAGGAAATTCATGTCCCGGCTCTGCCCACCCCATACACAAGGACGCGTTGTCCTTACAATATTTTATGTGTTGTGTGGTCATAACATTATGCTTAACTATCGTCTTTCCAACTGTTTTTTTTTTTTTTTTCATTTGGATTGGGAAAAATGGCATTTGGATATTAGTTATTCAGTTGAGTGAATCCTCCCATCTGATATATGCAATTAAGGAAACTTTTTAAAAATTCACTCATTCCATAATTACTTTTAAAGTCAACTAAGCTAAGTGATTAATATAAAAAAATAGATGCATTTTATTATATAGCCGGTGTGTTGCATTTGCTCTCTCTAGCAAGTGATGTCTTTCATTAGCCTTTGTGGATGTTTTTATAGCCAGAGGATGCCCTGAGTACTTGTAATTATTCTTTTGGTTAATATAATTTTTACATATTTTCCAAAAAAAAAAAAAAAAAAAAGTTCATCTCTCAATTTTCTATTTGCAATTACAGCCAATATTTCCAGCTTGGTTGTTTAATTAGTAGGCTAAATCCACCTCATTCTAGCTGTGATATCAAGGTACCCAGTTGTTGCTATGTTATTGCACAAGGAATGTTCATTTTTGTGGTTGATATAGGGAATGGTCACTAATTCAACAATCAAGTTTACATTGCATATTAGGTGAAAATTTTAAGTAACCCTGGAGTTTGTTCATTAATTCATCAAGTTCATGTTATGTAACAAAAAGTTCCATTATGAAAAGTCAGAGATTAATTGTAACTACGTAATTAGTGCCAGATTAGCAAAATTTTACATTCACCTACCCTTTCACAAATTAATGGACCTTTCTTCTTTTTTGTTCACAATTAATAGACCTTTTAAGATGCCAAATCTCTAAATCTAATTAAAGTTAGATGCCCTTAAGCCTTACAAATTAGTGACTATTATTCCCTATTATATTGTTAAAAATCTGAAATTGATTTGGCTCACATGAATCAATCTTGAAACAAAACACCACCTTTCTCTGCATTTGTTTTATGGGGTATAAGCAAATAAGAAGGAACAAAAGCAGCATTTACTAATGCCATGGACCAACATAGCAAATCCATGTTATGTCACCCCACTTGTTTCAGAATCAAAACACATGCAAAGGTCGCCTAATAAAACATGGGACCCTTATATTACCGTCGCAAATTTCCCACATGTAATCACATGATGGGTATGGAATGCCGAAACCGTTGTCACAAAATAAATCACCAGAAAAACCACAGTTCCTTTGCAACAAAGAGACACCAATACAAAATAAACACGTCCCATTTTTTCCCCCTCTTTTGCAAGTCAAGTTTTGAAACTAAGAAGAGGAAAACAAAAAATCATTACCCAACTCAAATCCCCAAAACTGTTTTAAGCCGAAAAGGACACAAGCCACCACAAATGCCAACTTACACATAGATAATTTAAATTACAAAGGGGCATTTTGGCCATGAAAAGTACTTACCCTTAACAAACAACCTCTTTCACTAGTTTAACACAAACCTTATATTATATATACCCTCACTATCTGACATCAATTCCAAGCACTTTACTACCTAGAATTTGTTACCACTCATCATGGCAGAGCTTGAGAGTCCTAATGTTATGCCTAAGCTGATACCTTTTCTCTCATCTCTGCTCAAAAGGGTAGCTGAATCTAATGATCTTAACCAGCAACAACTCATACACCCAAAGGTCTCAGTTTTCCATGGATTGACTCGCCCCACCATCTCAATTCAAAGCTACCTTGAGAGAATTTTCAAGTATGCCAACTGCAGTCCATCGTGTTTCATTGTGGCATATGTCTATCTTGATCGTTTCACTCAAAGGCAACCCTCTTTGCCCATCAACTCCTTCAATGTGCACCGGTTACTCATCACCAGCGTTATGGTGGCTGCAAAATTCATGGATGACTTGTGAGTATCTCAATGTGATCAAGATAATGGTTAATTTTGTTTTCTTTTTTAAATCTGATACCCTTTAAGTCTATGATAATTCATGATGAATTGTAATGTTCAGTCCTCTTTGAAATTTCTGTGAGATATTCCTTTGATGAGGTGAAGTTAATTGACTTGGAAGAGCAAATTTGAGACAATTCTGGGTGTTCTTGATTTTCTCATTAAGAAATTGTTGTGATTATTAGATACATGTGAATCAACTAACATGGTGAGGTATGGTTGGCAAATAATCATGCCGCTTAAGTATGTGATCAGGTTCGATCCTCAGAGTTGTATATAAGGAATAACATTTGTTGGAAGAAGTTAAATCCTTAAATAAATATCTGTACTCGAAAGATTAGTCCCTGGTTAAACCAAATCAGAGAAAAGCAAGAGAATTGCTCTGCCATTCCTGTGTTTGGAGATTGTTGTTGCTCCTAGTTAACTGTGAAGTATTTCATTCATAGGAGAAAAATAAAATAAAGTCTCAGTAAAACCCAGATCTTGCATGTTAGTTTTTCCCTGTTAAATTTGTTGGATTTCATTTTCTACCATAATAATGATCTGGTATATAGTTGCAAATTGAAAACGACCATGCTTCTCAAAAGAATATAGTCTTCCTTGTGAATAATACTATGTCCAGGCTGGCCTTACATTGGAAAGAGACAACCCACCCATGTGACCCCACCACTTTATTGCATGTACGCAGCAGCTAACTTTTAAACACAATCATAATCTTCCTGAAAAATTATGTCTCTGCACAAATCTTTGATCGAATTTAGCAAAAGACACAAAAGGAAATGCCAAAACTCTTAAATGATTATTGACTTGCTTGTTTTTTAACTTAAATTTTTTTACATGCTATTCAGCAAATTCCTTTGGTGTTAACTTTTCTGTCTCTCTTGAAATCGTTAGGTACTACAACAATGCTTACTATGCAAAAGTTGGAGGAATCACTACAATAGAGATGAACTTTCTTGAGGTGGACTTTTTATTTGGTATGGGTTTCCATTTAAATGTAACCCCTGGCACCTTCCAAGCCTACTGTGCACATCTTCAAAGCGAAATGCTGCTGATGCAGCCACTGAATTTTGCAGATTCTTCCCTAAGTTTAGGAAAATCTCTAAATAAGGCACATTTATGCTACAATGAGGATGAATCGTCTTCCCATCAAAAGCAACAACAATTAGCTGTTTGATTTCTTGCATTACCTCAATGCATGTAATCTAGCTGTAGATGTAGTGAACCTATTATAGATTTGCAAATTAAATTATTTTGCTCGTGCTTTCCTCTTACTTCTTTTCTAATTAGTAAAAAAAATCTATTTTTCTATTTCTGAATTCTGGTTAAATTATTTGGCATTGTACAGAACTACAGATAATGGTCTCTTCTTTACAGTCTGGCTAGATGATTGGTATTTTTAATTAGCTCTACTAATATAATAATTTATTGTTTCTTTGTGTGGTTGGGACCGATTCTTGTGTTGTCCACCTTTGGATTCTCTCGAGTCTCGGTGATTTGCAATTGTATTGTCACTTAAACGAAGAGAAAACTTTTTTACTACATTTTGGACAAAAAATTGTGTGGTGAGTACATGTCCATTTTGGCCATAAGGAGACAAAAGAATGATGTGCACAGTTCAATAGAGAGCTACTATTTTAATGTAACTTTGCACTAGTCTACACCGAATAGGTCCATCCCTTCTAGGGTCCAGGGATCAGTTAGAGATTCAGTATGTTACTTGAAAGGAAAAAGATTGGTGAAACTTCACTCCTAATTAAAATCAACATCAAGCACCTTTAATTCAAATCACTCTTAATTAAAATCAAGAGGAAAAAAGGTGTTAAACAAGTATTTGTAATACAGAGATGTCTATATATTATTGTTCCACTGTTCACAAGGTTGTTACAAGTGAATGACTAATAATTTGAACTTTCTAAATATATGACATGAATTTGATTTTTGCATATGTGAATAGAGTAGATACATATAGAGAGAAGAATTGTTCCTTAACTAATACTCTATTTTCTTCAAAAGTTAATTAGAATCATAATTTTTTATTGTGAAATACTTTACTTAAAATAAAAACATTTTTTCACTAGAACCTACACTACATAATAGTCTCTACTCTCTATTCTCAAGTGGGTATTCAATTATCAGGATTTCTAGAATATTTTAGATTATCTAATGACTATACTTGGATGACATGATTGTGAACTCACCACACCACATTGGAGTGTCTTAAATAGAGGGTCTATTTATCATTAGTCAGACTAATTCATCCCATTCACTGTTAATCTACTGGTTTGCATACTCACTTAGGTCTTAGAATGCCTTTCATACTTTCGTGGCTTTACATAATAGCATAATCACCGACATTCCATTCAACATCAAACAGATAGTGCGTGCTAATTGACAGTTGGGCTAATTCTTCGGAAGTAAAGAAACATGTGCAATAATGGACTACTAGAATTAGTTGGTTGCATGTATATAGAAAGTGACACAGGCAGAGAGTAGTGCACCACGAAGCAAAACTTGACTACTTGGTATAAGTCTCTCTCTGCTTTTTTTTATTTTATAAAAAAAATAAACTTCTACAAATTACAATTTCAGTCATTTGAGATTGAGTATATGGTAATTACAATGATATTTTTTTTTTCTCCACCACTAATGATGTAACCATATATTTGAAGAAAAAAAAAAAGATAGTAAAAAATGCTTTGATGAAATTTCACGAAAAATTGCTAATGAGATCATTGTGGATAAAGTTTCGCATTATTTACACTACTTTAGAAATACTAAAAAGGGGTCCATACTTTAGAAGTGTTAAACTATTTTACTAAAAAAACTAACACATTATATGAAATATCAAATATGGTTCAATTAGGTTTAGAAGATGATAAAGTACTTGTTTGGTTTAGAATTCAGAAGAATTTATTTTAATGTGTTGTATAGCGTGTTTAATTGATCTTATGTACGGGACATGATTGTTTAATAAGAAATTGGTAAATATGACTTTTAATTCTTTTTTTTATAGAAAAATTGATCTAGTTTTTCAACGAGTGTCCAAACAAGTATGAATGTGATTGAAATGTGTATTTAAATTAATTTGAATACATATTTACATTTGAACATTCTTTTAAAAGTATATATAAAAAATGAATTTCATATTTTGAAATAATTAGGGATAAAATTATCCAAATTGTTACTTCAAAGGAATCTTACAACTATAGTACTTCACTACCCGTTGAACTAACTCTAGTTGGTAACACAATCTTTTTATAATCTTTGCTTTTCTGTTAAAATAGTATTTTATTTGAGATAATTAACATAAATTATCAATAGAAGTCACATGTTCTATCCTCTTCCTTCTAATCTAATCCTATTATAGGTTATGTTTCATAGTTCCGCCTACCACTCCGATCCAAATTAAAGTGCACCTTATCACACTTATCAGTTTCTTACCTCCTTCCAGAATAGTTGGTACTTGCTGGATCTGCAAGCTATATATAAATTAAAGAACACAATCATGTTGAATAATTATTACATACAAGAGGTTGCAATATACAGGATAAAAACAGTACAACGAATTAATAACTTAAGAAGTTAAGATGTATAATTAATTATTTGGTAACATATATATCTGTCAATTTTCACTGGAATAAATTGATATAATTGCAAAGATTTGCTGTCTTCGAAGTATGTACGAGGTCATGAAGATGATTAAATAATGTCCCTTGATAAGTGTCATGGTCGAATTAACTGTTTGCGACAATTGATAGAATGCGAGCATAAATTTAGGGTAATTTGTTTTGCTAGAAAGGAATATTCGGGAAATCCTTGCTTAAATTTCACGAGTTTGAACTTTCATTTCAAGTGATGGAATAATAAATCATAAAAAGTTAAATTTGAGCATAAATATTCAAATATGTCCTTGAAAGTATATAAATTAATTTTAAAAGATAAAAATTAAAAAAATATAAAAAAATTAACAAATTAATCCTACAAACAAATTAATGAGAAATTAATTCTTAAATTTTATAACTTAATATCAAATTGATTTTAAAAAATATAATTTATTATGAAGTTGATCATTGAGTATTATAACTAATAATAAAACAATCTCACAAATAAAATTGAATGGGTTACTTTAATTTTTTTTTTTAATCCCATGTCAATTGATCGAGGGATGAAATTACATTGTTACAAGTTATGCTAAAAATTTACATTATTAATAAATTGAATAATTTTATGTCAAAATATCTTGTTAGATTAAAAATTATTATATAAATTATATTTATAAAATCTTAAATTAGTATAAAATTATTTAATCCATTAATATATATATATATATATATATATATATATATATATCATAATCGATGCCGATATATAATAGATTGCGATAATTGTCCACTCATTCAACTTGCATGCATACGTCATGATGAAGGAACCAAATCTGTCACGAATAATTCCCCCGCAAGCCCTCACTAGGGGCGTTCCATCTCAATTAATTAATACAATATACACAACGCACATTTGTTGTCCTTGTGTTATAACTTATAAGTCATTCCCCCTACTTTTTCACTTATAACTCAATCAAAATAATATTTTTTATCAACAATAACCGAAATTAGACTTAGTCATATTTAAAACAAATTATTTTTCTAAAAGTGTATTATATAAGAATCAAAATTAAATTTTTCTTCACAAATTGTTCACTCATGTTTTAGTGATCGAGTTATAGTCGTTGGATAAAATAAAATTTCATTTTGTACTGTATAAGATGAAGCATTTCCTCAAGGGTATTTTTGTTAAAAACAATAAAAAAAAAACTAGGTGTGAGAATAGCGAAAAGGATGCGGAAAATTAAAACATACTGTGTTCTCATGTGTGATTTTAATTATTAAAAAACTAATGGGTTAATGCTTAAATTTTGATGAATGAATCAGTGTTAAGCTCTTTTTCATAAACAATTTTCTCCGCATGAATTAGTCAAAACTTCTTTCACCTATTCACCTAATGAATCGGAGGGTTAAAACCAAAAAATATAACACATGAAACCATTGCCGCCTTGTAAAGCTTCCAAGCAGTTTCGCAACCAATCTATCTGTGGCCTAAGTATCCCTATAACATTTTAAGGTTTAAATTACCTTTCTGTCCTTAACAAGTAGGATGCTTTTTATTTTAATTTTTTTAAAATTAATCTTCTATACATGAAAAAAAAAATTAGATTTTAGTTCTTGTTGGCATTATAGTTTACTAAGAAAATTTTAATTTAACTATCTCTTAAATTTATTAATGACATCATCACAAGTCAATAAATTATCAATATATCACATCATTATATTTGACAAAAAAAAGATAAAATTAAAAACATAAATTTTGAAGAACTAAAAATACCTTATTTTATAGGTACCAAAAGATTATTTAAGACATATTTTAATTATAGTATTTTTACTGCAAATTTTAATTATAGTATTAGAAATTCATATAAATTATTTATTTATACCTATTAACTTATATAATAATTGTCTATTACCATTTTTAAATTGGTTCGTCAAATAATAAACCATAACGTGATGAAAATTAAAAGAGAAAGAAAAATTCAGAACATGACTACACGAGGATGGATACATAAATACATCTTTTATAAATAATAAATAAATATATACATTTAAAATGGTAAGGAGTAAGCATGTAGTCGCTAATGTCGTTATCAGTAGGAAGATATATATGGAGCATGGAATTGGAAATATAGGATACTATTACAATGAAAATTAAGGAACTGATGACAATCCTTCACGACCAAGCAAAGCATGGAATTGGAAATATTGGAAACCGCGCGCAGGTAGCAGGAAGACGAAGGGTCGGTCGATTCACACGGGAAAGACGACAAATTTCGACCTTAAAATGCAACACAATTTGGGCCTTGGAAAACAAGAAACCTGTCCCACCAGCCCGATAATTAGTAGACCATTACAATGGTAACCGAATTGTTTTATCTATGTTAAAATATATTTTTCTTTTTTATAAATATAAAAATATTTAAAATTTGTCTTGACAAAATTTTTAGTAATTTTTTTGTCCTTACAAAATTAAAGTGTGTCAAATTTTTGCTGAAATTAGATTCAGATGACTATATACATCAATGAGTCTATTAATCAATTGGATCCTGATTGACACGTGTTAAAATTCTAACTTTATCCCTCTCTTAAATCCACGTGTGATTCAGCCCCAAATCCCCCTCCAAGAAGTCAAATGGCTCAACGATGAGTTTGGCGACGAAGGTCTAGTGGAGGAGCATGTGGCTATTATGGCGAGTGTGACCAATGGGCAAGCGGGTGTTTGAAGAACAACTTCGGGGGTTTGTCAGTCGAAATCACTACGTTGTTGCTGAGTCCAAAATCACAAAGACATCTAAGTTGATGGAGGCGGCACATGCCGCCTTGCCAACAAAGGTGGGAACGCCGTCATTGAAGGAGGATATCATCAGGGTTTCAACGGAGGCGAGAAGAACAAACTTGTTGTCGTTGTTGTTCAAATCCCTAATTCATTTTCTATTTGATGAATTTTCCTTGTTGTTTAGCTTCTTCTCTCTCTTAATTATTTTTATTGTTAATTACTAAATTCATGCAAGTTGATTATTCTAGTGTAGGAACACTATTTCAACATTTTGAATATTGCGATTAGCATTTATGTGAGTGAGGATCAGAGTGGTAATAATGAAAGAAAAAAGAAGAGAGGAAACGTCTTTTGAAGAATTTTTACATCAATTATAAATATAATTGAAGTAAAATAACATTTTTTGCATCAATTATATTATATAACTGATGTAAAAAAATTTTAAAAAATTAACTTCTCTACATCAACATACATACACATATGTTCAAATGTAATTTCAGATACAATGTAACGACTCAATTAAATTGATATTTCTTTTAATCATCATAATTAAAATGTTTGGGCCAAATACATTGGAAACTGATATGAGAAAGTGATAAAATGATTCATTCAACATACAACAAATACAAAGTTTAAGTACTATTTATATATATGGATGCAATACAACACCCCAGAAATGATTACACAAGTTATAACTTATAACTAAATATTTGTCACCAACTATCACACCTATTAATTTCATTGTTTTATCATTGACTTGTTCTTCTAATGCGATATATTTATATTAACATCAACAACACATTTAATTCAAGTTAATTGGGATCAGTGATAGATAAACTCAATGATAGATACGAAGATGTTAAGAGAAAAAAAAAAGATAAAAGAAAAGAACAGACAAATGAGGGAGAGATGAAGAATAAAAAGATTAAAAATTGACCATATGGAATATAGAGATAACAATAGGTCTAACTCTCCACCAAGTTTATAATTTTTCTTCATTTCGTCCTAAGATACACTATCTGTCAATTTATATCTCACTCCATTAAGTCTTGTTAACTACTTTTCTCCGGTTAAGTTTCGGTCTATGTCTACCTTTCTTAGTGTTGAGCTCTTGATAACAAAATTTTATTTTTACGGGAACATCCAAAGGTCGTCTCATTACTTACTCAAATCACCTTAATCTATGTTCCCTCATTTTTGTAGTCACCAGTACTACTGCTACCTTTCGTTGAATATCTTCATTTCTTATCTTATTCATCTTCGTATAACTACACATTCACCTTAATATCCTCATTTATACTACTCTTATTTTATGTTCATGTTGTCTATACATTGCAAGTTTTAAAGTTGTTCTATAAAATTTTCTTTTTAACTCAAGGAAAATTTTACGATCACATAATAATCCAAATACACTCCACCATTTTATACACCTTGCTCTTATATTAGATAATATTTCAAAGTATATAATGATATAACTTACTAGTCTACTTTTATATATATATATATATATATATATATATATATATATATATATATATATATATAACTAAATCCTGGCTAGAGTTGCACAAGATCAACCATGAAGTGGGCTTGGTTGAGTTTGTGATTTCTTAACGAAATATTTGCTTAAGAAGAAAAGAACAAGTCTGACAACACTGATCCCTGCAGCAATGATAAGGCCATAGCGTAAATGGATAGAGTCCTTTGGGGAGACAGCAAAAATGGATGATCCATAAGTCACAGCCATGGAAACAGTGGCAGCCCATATCTCAAAATGGAAAGGAAACTTGTGCGTGAGTAACAAAATAACAAAGATCGAATTAGCAAAAGCCAAAGTATTGAATATTAGGAAGACATAGTAAGCTTTTTTATCTGAAGCATAGATTGCTTTTCCTGCTTTGTATTCACCCTTATCCTCTTGCCAAACTCCACCTGGAGGATTCACTCCAGCTTGAAATGTCACTGCAGCAACCAAAGTGAAGATTATCAGAAGAATGTTTCTTGTTTCACTTGGTGTGTCCCTTTCTTCTTCATACTGAAAGTACCTAACCCAATTCTTCCTTGAGCTAAGTTGAAGAACCATTTTTATTTATGTAAGCTAACTATTTTTTTTTTTTTTTTTGATGATTTGTAAACTGATTAATTGAGTGCCGTATTTATAGACGATAATATTCCAGCATAGAGAATCAGGGATAATAGTGTACTAGTGTTAATTATTATGTCCTATTGAGAACATATTATTTGCTATTCCAATTTGAAAATGAGATGTAAGCACCAAACAAAACACTGGAAAAGTTGAAGGGGGCACGTAAATTCCTTTACGTCGACATTCGAGCTTCCGGTGCACACGACAATGCAGAGACGCCGAGGGACAACAAAATAATAAGAACTAAATTCTAGTAAGGAGAGACGGTTTACCCAAAGTCTTCTAGTAAAACAATATGACTCTTGCTACAGTATTTTGTTTATTGGAGTAAAAAACAAGAAAAGAAAATTATATATGCTAGCTACACATATGTGGCATTTAAGTATTGGAGCTATCTTCTGGTAAAGACTTTCTACGAAATAAAGGGTATGGTTTACCATAAGTCTTTTAGTAAAGACAAAATTAGAATATGACACTTGCTTAATTTTGTATTTATTAGAAGACTTATTTATGGTAAACCACAAAGGTCACATGAATTGTATAATTCTTTTCTTACTTTGAATAATTATGTATCTTTTTAAAATAGCAAATGATGATCTTATATTATTAAATTAAATATATTGTGTTGTTTGTCCAATAAACTTTATATCTAAATTATTATTACTTTCTGATTCCGAGTACAACCAAAAGTACGTGCTAAGGACTTGTACTTTATAATTTATGCTCTCACAGGCACGTATGAGTATCAGCAGCAGGAGGAGGGAGGAACTAAAAACAAATTTCTTGTGAAGATTATCACTGCAGCTATCAAGGTGAAGATTATCAGAAGAATGTTTAATTTGTTGTGTCACTTGGGGTGTCCCTTTCTTCTTCGTATTCAAAGTATCTTAGCCAATTCTTCCCTCTGCCAAGTTGAATAGGAGACATTTTTATATTTAGACGATGTTTCAGCTTGGAAATTGAATCAGGGAGAAAAGTAATACAATCATCTTTCACCGGCTCAATGTACGAAACCGGGAATCGGTCGTATAATATTATTCATTGCCTTATATATCTTGAATATTTTTCTGCAGAGGTAAGGTCTTAAATTTAAAAGAAAAATTATTTTTATATACATTTTAATTAATAAAAATATCATCAATTTTAGAGATACAAGATAATCTATATATACTACAAAAAAAGGCTGTATAATAACTACTGTTTGACGCTAGATATTAGTTTTCGTACGTAATTAAAATGTTAGTGTGGACATTATCAATATACATATCATACAAGCACTAATAGACAATTCCATTAATAGTATCTAATATTACATACATGCACTATGAGAACATCAAATGTTATTATAATGCATTGATGAAATAGACAATTCCATTAATAGTATCTAATATTACTGTATTAACAGTTAAATGATTGATGTAAAAAAACACTTAAATGATTAAAATAAAAATTTCCTTAAATGAAGACTTTACTAAAAAAGAATATCTAACCCTTAACATCTTTTTTTCTCTTAAAAAACATCTTTTTTTTAGTAAATGGTAATTTATTTATTGCTAGTAAATAGTAAATATTAAAAAACACATAATATTTAAATTGAAAGCATTATTTGTAATAACTAATGGTGAATCTGGTTAAATTTACTTTATTATTACAGTGATAATATATCATTTAAAATAAAAATATACTATAGTAGTGTATGATTATTGTAAAAATAACTACAATATTTTTATTAATAGTGTTAGAAACTCGTATAAATTAATTTTCATATTTATATAATAATGCAATTAGCATTTTAATCAATTGGTTTGTCAGATAATAACCCATGACATGATGAAAATTAAAAGAAATAGAAAGAACAAAATCAGAACACGAGGACTGGAGGATGTATATATAATAATATAATTAAAAAAAAAATACATTTTGAATGGTAAGGAGTAAGGAACACGTCGTCGCCAATGACATTATTAGTATTAGGAGAACCGCATGTCTCTAAATTTTTTAAATAATAAAAAAATAAAAGTTAAATGCAATTAATAAAAAACGATAATAAAAAACTAATAATATTACAAATGATTACCTAATTTTGTTTAATAGATAAGTTTTAGTTTACATAATTAAAGAGGATTAATAATTATTATTTTAGTATTATTAAAAATAAAATAAAAATTATCTATAAAATGTGAAAACAAAAAATATTTACACAAAGTTATATGTGGTTTATGTATTAGTATAGATAAGACATTTCAAAGGAAGATAAGTTGCGTGGAATTGGAAATATTGGATATTGAAGGTCCCAGGAAGACGAAGGCTTGTTCAATTCACACGGGAAAGATGACAATTTTCGACCTCATCAACATTATTTGGGCCTTGAAAGCAAAGTAACTGAGAGTTGCTATTCTCACCTAACTTTTTGCTATATTTTCCAAAAAGAATGTGAAGCCACAAAATTACCCCTCCTCATTTTTCTTACAAGCCCTTCCCCCCTCACATTTTGCTCTCAGAGTTGACAGTTGACACCCCACCCCCTTCTCCCTTCTACATTTTCCATCACACCCCATTCAACAGCCAACTTCCTTACTTTCAACCCCATTCAACATTGTCACCTTTGTTTGTGTTCGTTCTTCAAGCTTGGTGTGTCATTTTTTTGCATTTGGATGTAATGGAATCTTGATTCTGTCTTTGTTCGTTCTTCAAGCTTAAACTGTGATTTTTATTTTCTTATATGTTCCTAATAGTTGATCACATCAAACTAATTGATGGGGGATTGAAAATACATGGAAGAATGTTATTGACACTCTTTCTGACATTCTCTTTCAAATACTTGTTCAACGAATGATCGTAATTTATTAAAAATAATCAATTTTAGTGGATCTTATATCTCATTTAATAATTCTATCTCCCAATTTTAATTTAAGACTGACCAAAATTGATGGTTTCCAAAAAAATTAAATCAATAATTAAACAAGTGTTAAAGTGTTAGATAAAGTATTATTAGCATTCCTCAAAACAAATGACAAGTCACTTAGCTACTAACTTTGCAGTTACATTCATTAGTTAACAATGTTATTTGACAATAGAAACCAAAAGTGACAAGGGAAAAAAAAAACTTAGAGACCCTAACTCATTAAAATTTAAATTAGGGATTAAAAGCAAAAATTCAAAAAAAAAGAAAAAATAATAAACCCTTTATAAATGAGGAAAAAGGCTGATAGTGTAAAAGTAATTTTATACAAATATCCAATTATAAACTAACACATATGATAAGTTTGTTAATCTTTATAATTATTATCTTAAAGTCATTCAGACGATAATTTGTGATTGAATAATAATGTCAGACCATGACCATTAAATATATTAGTTAAACTAATTTATGATATTATTAATTAAATTAGCTAACTTTCCTACTATTACATAAAGGATTAGAGAGAATATTCTTGGATATCCATATACTCCTTTTGTTATTATTTGTAATATTTGACATGATATTTATTTCTTGCCTAAAACATAATTTTCGTTCCTT
>PYAF01000641.1:396831-427634 GCA_007407185.1 Glycine tomentella | reverse complement strand
AAGAGAAAAAAATATTAATGATTATGATAATTTAAAAAAATTATAAATTTAAGACATATATATAATTATCAACTAAATTAATTATTTTTCTTAATTTTGGTAAATTAGAAAAAAGGGAGTATTTAGCTTAGGAATATATATAAAAGAAAAATTAAAAAGAAATAAAGAATATTTAGATAGTTTTTCATTTAAAAAATGTTCAAGCGTTTAATTTTAATTAAAAAAAGATTTTCCTAACAATTAGTTAAAAATTACCTTAAATGTTATTTTACCTTAAATATTTAAGATGAATTTACTCTGGTCCAACAATTTATATTCCAATTTCTACATCGCAGTACAAAAAAAAAAAAAAAAAGAGAGAAATATTCCAATTTTTGTTCAAAAGGGTATAGTATTGAATTGTATGGCATGCTGGGATAAAATTAGAACCCTAAGCCCCTCACCGAGACAGCCGCCGCCGCCGCCTTCAATCACCGTCGCAATCCTCTTTCAGCAAAAATAGAAAAACCCTTCTTCTCACTCATATTTCTTACGCACACAAAACAAGAAACACAACACAGCACCAACCTAGGCAGCACAACGTGGTAACAATTCAAAGAAACATAAACACAGACACAAACAATGGCTGGTCGATTCCGCGAGCTGATGAAGAAATACGGAAAAGTCGCACTCGGCGTTCACTTGAGCGTCTCCACCGCTTCCATCACGGGTCTATATGTCGCCATCAGAAACAACGTCGACGTGGAAGCCATCCTCGAGAAGCTCCACATGGGCACCGTCTCCGAGGAACAAAACCCTAACCCTAACCCCTCCGACGACGTCGCCGCGCCGCCCAAGAACCGGACGGCTCAGCTCGCCGCCTCGGCCGGTGGCGCCTTCACGCTGGCGATCCTCTGCAACAAGGCGCTGTTCCCCGTGCGCGTTCCCATCACCGTCGCCCTCACTCCCCCCATCGCCAGGTTCCTTGCGAGGAGAAAGATCATCAAGACCGGCTTATGAATTGGATTCGGTGACGAGAATCGTGAGATTATATTTATATACCTTGTTGCATTGTTGGGTTTTGTGAGACATGGAAGTGGACTTACAAGAAGGTTTTTGGTTTGTGAAGAACTGGTTTTTCTGCTTAATAAAGGTCATGGTATATGCTTAGCCTCATTTCTTGTTTTTCGGTTAGAGTTGGAATTTTAATTGGTTACAATGTTGGGTTTTTATGTTTTGCAACAATTAGAAGGATCGGCATGTAACTAACTTGTGTCTTGTTCATTTTTAGGGTCATGCTTTACTTTAGACATAAAATTGGAATGAAGTTTCAATTAATGGATTTGCTTTTTAACTTGCTTTAGTATATAGGCTTCCTAGATTTATTGGGTTTTGTGAGACCTCGAAGTGGAATAACAATAGGGTTTTTAATTTGTGAAGAACTGGTTTTTCTGCTTAGCTTCATTTCTTGTTGGTACTTCGTTGAGAATTATTGAATTAGAATTTTAATTGGTTGCATTGTTGGGTTTTTAAGTTTTGCTACAATTAGAAGGATGAGGCATGCAACTAACTTTGTGTCTGTTCACTTTTATGGTCATGGTTTAGGCATAAATTGGAATAAGAACAAAAGTTTCAATTGATGGATTTGCTTTTTGACTTGACAAGTTTTAGTGTGTAGGCTTCATAGATTTATTTGCGATCAGAGTTGGATATTTGGTAGACTTACATGCTGAGTTATGATCCCAAAAATGTGGGATATGCTGTGTTTGTTTTTTCCTATGGGTTCTGTTTCGATAAACTTCTCAATAAACACTTATTAAAGAAAACAATAAGATAAAATGAAGAAAATTGGCTTATGCGCTGTTTAGAGAAACTAAATGAGAGAGTTTTTTTTATAAATTAGCTTATGGATAAGCTAATTTTAATTTATGGGAAGAAGTTTAATTCAGTTTAGTATTTTTATTTTTTATTTTTTTTTCCTCCTATAAGTACTTATTAAGTTTATCCGACATGGAGTTAATTGATACTTGATGTTTTAGTGGACATGATATAAAGTCAGGGAGATAGTACAGATGATTTGATTACTACGTGGTTGACCCCCAAAGTAATGTAATTTGAGTTTTATTTGTTGCATTCTATCATTCTATGTTGATTATTCTTAATCCCAGCTATCAGGTTGTTTCCTACCTTACTTTGTTTTGGAATGAGCTGGTCCAAATTCTTATATGAATAAAAAATGAGTGGTTCTTGCATTCTTAGTATAATGGAGTTGGAGAGATCGAGGGATATCTAACTAACTCACCTTATGCTCTTTATATTGAAATAATGAAGTCTGAAAGATTGCATAATTATCTTTGCTTGACTAGAACTATACTTGAAAGTGGCCATAAACTGCCTAACAGATCTATTCAACCGTTGAGAGAATGCAGCAGAGTTTATCAGTATGGCCTTGAGATGATTGAAATTGGATTATATTAAATTGTGCCAGTCACAAAGCGTACTTTGTTAATCCCTTAGATGATCCTTGCTTCTTGGAAACTTTCTCATGGTTATTTGAAGGTCAATATTTGTGTTGCAGTTGTTCCTTGTTCAGCAGAAGACTTAGGTATATGGCCTGTTTGGATATAAGCTTCTCTAGAAGCACTTCTAGAGAAAGAAAATAAGGAAAAAAAAAGGAAATGAGCTTCTCCTTAAGCTAAAATGAACTTTACATTAACTCATTTGTAGATGTCATCTCATCTTTTAGAGAAGTTATATTGGTGAGCTTCTAAAAATTATCTAATGGACAACTTATTTTTACTTTTGGAGAAGCTCATTTTATTTTTTTCTTCTTATTTTTTTCTTTTAGAAGTACTTTTAAAGAAACTTATCCAAACAGGTCCATACTGGTGATATTTGAGATGATCAGGGTCACTGGCTTATTGGTTTTATAAGATATGTTGGCACAGGAAAAACTACCGGAACACATCTTTGAACTGTTTTGAAAGGACTGAAGTATGTCATGCTTTCCACCTTCAAGTTGAATCAGCTTCTCAAATGGCCACTCGCTTTGTAAACACTTAAACCATTTCATCTCATAACTACGTACCTATTGGTTATCTGCCCTGGGAAGATTTTTTTTTTTTAATGTCTACACAGTAATATGTGAAATTAGAAGTCATCCTTTTGAGGAAAAAATGACTTTGCTACTCAGGACAACCACCAGTTAAATCATTCGGGACAAGTTTTAGTTGACCTTTTTATTCGATGAATAGCTTTATTTGATTGTGTTTTCCTGATGACTTGTCAATGTTGTGGGTAATATAAGATTTCCTTACAACCATCTTTATCTAGGACGCCTGATTACCGTAACAAACCGTGCTATACTGTATATTTTTTGGTTGAATCAAGAATTTCAGATACCTGTTTCCTTTTGGCTTGTTTGTTGAAAGAGTTGAAATGATCGCAACCTGTCCTAAAGATGTCTCCGAACTTTGCAGTTACATTTCCTTGTCTATTTGTGTGACACGATAGGAGAAAGGAGTGAACAATATTTAATTAAAATTTCTAAATATTTTCTTCATATATGTAAACTATCTTAAACAACCAATTAAGTGTTGTTTAGTTGGCAACATATATTGATTTGTTGAAGAATTAGTGGAAGAGTCGGCTTTGATTTTCATAAAATACATCTTTAAAGATATAAATGAGTTATTTTGCAGTCACTAAAGAGTAATTTTTTAATTATGGTGATTATTTTAAAAAATTATCTAAAAAGTTCTGCTATATATATTGACAAAAATAATGATCATATTCTCAAGAAATAACTCTGATTTATGATGACAAGTTTTTATTAGTCATATGAAATCATATGATTTCGATGACAATGAAATATACATACAATTTATCAAAATTGAAACTTTTTTTTTTATAAAAAAAAAGTAGCCATAAACTTATAAAATTCCTTTAATAATTTTGAATCTTCAAATTAAGATAAGGAAAAAGTATTAATCATTAACAAAAAAATTATGTTGGATAAAATATTTCAGCTATTTTTTAATTTTTTTGTTAGTTGAAAAAATTCATTTGATTGTTTGGTAAAAGAATTTTTTTAGTAGTTTTTGGTGTTTTTTAAAATGTTACTTGAAATAGAATTTTTTAAAAGAATAATTTCTTATTTTTTATATTTTTTATCCTTAATATATTTATCAAATTTTCTTATTATCTTTTTTAAATAAATCAAGATTTTATTATTTTTTTAACCCATTCATATGTTTGACATATAAGTGTTCATTAGTCTTTTTTTTTCCTCCAACTCGTAGACCCTTGTTTGTCTTTTTTATTATATTTTTCATTTTTTATGCTATATTTTTTATTTTAACCATGTTCCACTTATAATATTTAATTTATTATTTTAACACTATTTTGTTTATTATTTTTGAATAATTTTATATTAGATGATTTATTTTAAGTATTATACTAGTTAACGTATAAAAAAATATAATGTCTACTTAAGTGTATTTTTATATTATTTTAATTTTGATTAAAAATATCTTAAGAAATAATATAAGATTAATAGTATAATATTTAAGATGAAAAAATGTAACATAAAATAATAGAATATAAATATGTCTATTTCTAATCATTTATATTTTTCATTTACTTTAATAATTAATTTTATCGAACATTCATAATTTAATAAATTAACTTTTTAACTTTTAATTATTAATTTTTAATTTTCAACTAACTTTTCAATTCCAGCTAACTTGTTAGCTGTCAACTAATTTGGTCGAACATAATCAAAATATATACATCTTTAATTCATATAAAATTATCTATTTTAAAATACCACATAAATTTTTTATCAATAAATAAAATATACACACGAGCGTAAATATCTTTTACGCTTTTCTTCTAATAAAAAACTTTGCATCATAAATTCATGAATGATAATGGAATGAACACTCACTCATAATAAGTCTCTTTAACCCGCCCCATTAGTTGAAAATTTGTCTCATGTCTAATCTATACTTATACAAGTATTTTAAATATAAAAAATAAAGAAAAATAAAATAAAACAAAACATAACCAAAAATGTATCGAGATATATAGATAAAACTCACAAAAGAAAAGAGGAAAAGAAACGTCCAATTAATAAGAAATGAATTCGTATTCCACTATCATATGAAAATCTTGTTAGTGTGGATAATATGTATATATAAGTAAGTATATATGTTGATTGAGGTCTATTATCAGACTTCACTCATCTAAACTTTTAATTATATAAAAAAAGTAAAAGGTAAAAGGAAAAAAAAGTTAAAAAGAGAAGTAAATAATGCTAAATTTTTTTAAAAGGAGTAAATAATGCTAAGGTGAGGAATAAGGAGAGTTACATAATGCGTTCTAAATTTAATTCAGTAGACCCATGCACACCAGAACACTGCCTTCTGCGGCGGGTTGCTTCCTCCTCTTACGAGCCTTTCCATTCACTCCATCGATTCGGTGGGTGCGAGTGCAGCGAAACCGAGCTAGACCCTGATCGGCGTCGGCATACCGCCAGAGAACAAGATGATCGTCTGCGTCGCCGTCGTCGGTCACCAGGTGAGTCTCCTTCACTTCCCGCTCCCGATTTCAACGTCACAGGCGAAAATCGCCGGTTTTCTATCTCCGATCTAAACTCATTTTCCTGTTTCCTCTGAATTCGTGCAGAACAATCCTCTGTACATTCAGAGCTTCACGGAGGCCGATGATGCTCTCAAGCTCCACCACATCGTCCATTGCTCGCTGGATGTGGTCGACGAGCGAGGTGCGTTTGCGTTTACTATGCGATCGTTCTCGTTTTGGAACCCTAGGTTTTTGTTTGTTGTGATTTTGAATTTTATTTATTTATCTGCAATGTTATGTATTTGATGCAATGGTTGTGACTTTGAGATCCTTAAGTTTGGAGAAAATTTCTGTTAAAGATTTCAATTTTGGGGGAACTCTGAATAATCTGAATGTGATGTGATGTGTTTGCTTGGCAGTGAACAATCCTAAAAAGTCTGGACCGATGCTTAATGAGACGTTTTTGGGACTGCTTTATCCTATTGAAAACTACAAAGTGTGAGTTTCATTTGTTATCTGTTAGAGAAGTTCTGTGTGATTATCTTTAACGATGACATGTTTTTGGATACGCCTTTTTTTCTTCATAATGTGATGTGATTTGCAGATATGGATATCTGACTAATACGAAGGTGAAATTTATCTTGGTGACCACGGATCTGGATGTTAAAGATGCGGATGTAAGGAATGTGAGTATGGATAGCAATTGATTGTTTTCCTTCATTCATCGCAAAATTTTCTAGAACTATGCTTTTTTCCTTAGACCAGTTCCTTTGTCTTCCTGGGTGCAAGTAAATAATTCGTGAGGTAATTCTTTTAGCAAGGGTACTGATGCTACTTTGATCCCTAGATTGTGGTCCTAAGATATTGGATTGAAGCACCTAACCATATAATTTAACTACCGATTCCAATTTTTTTTTATGGATTGGAGCACCTATCCTCAGAAAGGAAATGCTGATGCTTTTTTAAGCATGAGCAGTGCATGTCAACATGATGTTTAAAATGTATAGTAGCTATTGCATTGTACGCTTATGTGTAGAATCTGGTTTTGTTTGGCACAGTTATTAAAAGAGGATTTTATGAAAAATCGAACAGGTGGCAGGAGATTAGTAGTCTGTACTGGTGATGAGGGTAAAATGCAAGGAGAGAGTATCTTAGGTATCTGAATTGTAACCACCTGAACCCTTGGCAGGTGGGTAGGATTAGGAAGGCAAGTGAGGGAATCAGATAGTATATAAAAGGAGGGCTGGGAGAGAGTAGAGGAAAGGAACAATAGGATGAGGTATCACTGCTCTATCCTTTTCCTTTTGTTTTTCTTCTTTCACTATTCCTCTGCACAGCTACCTCTTCAAAGTAGTGGTAGACAAAAAGATCTATAGCAAAATATTCTCTGTAGTCATGGTCCTGTGTTAATTTATTATGTGATTGAATTTAATTTCAGTTATAAGAGCAATGCTGGCATATATCATATAAAAATGATTCAGCATTTTTAGGTGAGAGACTAGCATGTTTTATTATTGGGTCATTTTTACAGCTTCCCTTTGATGCTCTTTTGTTGACGGTTTTGCGTTGCATTGTTGTTTTACTTTGTTCTCTAAGGTATACTTTTGTTTTAGTCATATTTTTTGTTTTATAAAAATTAAAATTCTTGAACTATTTTTTTTAATTGTTGCCAAATGTTTCACTTAAGAATGTGATATTTTTGTGATTCCCTGTAATCATTTTCTCCTTTGATGAAATACTTGCTTTTGTTTCTAACTTTAGTGGTATACATTTAAGAGCCCCTATATGATGTCCTTCAATAAGTTGCTTAAAATTTTACAATCTTCAATATCACTGTTTTATTTCATGTGCATTTTCTTGTTAACTACATTCTGATGGGTAAGATTTATTGGAAATATGAGTACACGTTCTATCTACTATTCTTTTCATTTTGTCACATCACTTTAGAGATATGACCCCTGTGAAGTATTGTATTATTACTATTTGTTTGTTATTTTCTCCTTGCTGACTTCTGGTGGATTGTGCTACTGTACAGTTTTTCAGGAGGTTCCATGCCGCATATGTAGATGCCGTTTCAAACCCATTCCATGTACCAGGCAAAAAGATAACCTCCAGAACTTTTGCAGAAAGAGTGAGCACAATTGTCAAGTCATTTGGCTTGAGTTCTGCTGGGTGAACATCTATAACTGGTGCTAGTATGATGCTTGGTTGATATTTGCCACAAAACTTTTCTTTTATGATTCTAAGCTCTTGCCTTGTAGTTTTAGCAGTGGTACATGCTTAGGAACATTTTGAACAGAATCCTATGTTCAATATATATCATATTCAAATTGAACCATCACATTTGCTTTAACATGAATTTGAATTTTGAAAACATTTCTCCCTACAAATTGTATAGCCTGGCTGACTGGTTGCTTGCCATCACGAAATCACTTGTTTGATGCTAATGTCTCAAGGTGCTGAAATTTTGATGTATAACACATGTCTACCGATTTCCTGAAAGCATAGTTCTCTGAATATTTAGAGGTGTAATTTCCTGAAGGCATAATTTTTAGTCTTAAATCTGAACGTTTCCCTGAATATATTAATTATTAATTATTGCTACCTGGGGCCAATAAAATTTGTTTTGAGCAGATCTTCCAAAGTTGTATCTTTATTTGGGTCTTCTATTATTATAATCAGCCAATGAATTGACTGCTATTTATATATTATTGCGATTCCGGACATTCCTTTTTTTTTTTTTTTATAAATAAAATATATTATATATTAAAAAAGACTCGACACCAGAACTTTTTAAAGATCATTCGTTTAAATATTTTAATTTTGTCCAAGCACGCTTAATTATAGATGACATCAAACGCCCTTTACATAGTGATTGCAATTTGGAAGACTTGAGCTGTTGAGATTCCTATGAACCTTACTAATCCCCCAATGAACTTGAATACATTTTCAAACTATTTAATTTTAACTTTAATATATTAATCATCTGTGTCCACTCATTTAATTAATAAATATTTTCTTTTAAAATTTCTTGAAATTTATATTTAAACCCGCTATTTTTTCCCATGAAGGGGATAGTGGACCACCATTAAAATTGTATTACTCTTTTTATTTCAAAATATACTAAAAAACATAGAAAAATTACATTCAAGTACTATATTTTCTGGTAACGTAAGGAGCATAGATGTGTTCCATTCAATAATTTTGTACTTTAAAAAATAATTGAAAAGATATAAAAAAAAAGCTTACATATGCAAGTAAATTCAATGATTTTGTACTTTTCAATCATATAAAAAAAAAATCAAAAAGTCATTGCAGTTAAAGGAACTTTTAATAAAATGTGTATTTAAAGTTGGATTCACATATAGTCATAAAGTTAGTTGGATGATAAAAAGAGAAACAAGAGAGAGAAATGTTATGAGTTTCATTTCTTCCACTAACAATACTAACCATTAAGAACATTAGATTCACATTTTTTTAAGTCTTGTTATTTATACAATAATTTATACACTGATATTATATTTTAAAAAAAAGGACAAGAGAGAAAGAGAGAAGTTTGAAATGTAATAGATAATATGTAAGATAAGAGAAATAAACACAAAATTTAATGTATAAATTATTTTATGAATATCCCATCTTTTTAGCATTTTGTTTAAAAAAAGGTTTACTATCTTTTTTTATTCCTAAGTTTTTTACAACTTTTGTTTTTAATTCTATAAACTTTTTTATTTGACCAATCTTCCTTTAACTTTTTTTCCTTCCTTACATTTAGTTCCTTAACATAATTTACTTTGTAAAATAATGAAATTTTGCCCCCTGTATCATTGTAAAAAAAGTTAGTAATATATCTTCAAACACAATACTTTACCTGTAAGAAAACACAAATTTTTAAACATACTATTATTTATTAGAAACAATAAATTTTTTAAAGTTTTACTTCCATTTAATAAATTCTGCTTATAATTTTATAAATTTAATTAATAATAAAAAACGTTGTAGAATTTTTTTTTCCTCTCGTCATTCATAGAAGAACTACATTCACGACGACCTTGTGTACAAAAATTAACAAGAATTTTCATCAATTTTTCTTATAAAAAATATACAATTACACAGACTATACAATAATTTTTTGTTACAATACTATACAATGTACAATGTTTTTTTTGAAAAGGATAAGTCCCTGCTGTTTTTTTAAATGAAGTCCCTGATTTTTAAAATAATATTAAGGGTAAATATTGATTTTTATTCCTTGAAAGTATCTGACAAACTAATTCATGAAAGATGAGAATATTTAAATGCAAAAAATATGATAAATTGATTCTGAGTTAAATTTGAGACCATATTATTATTAGTTGTGATGTTTAAGGATGGATTTAAAAATAAGTTATATTTTTTGATAATTAATCTAATATTAAGTTGTAATATCTAAGATTCATTTATCATTAAATTATCCGTTAGACTAATTTGTTACATTTTTACATATTTAAAAATTAAACTTAATTTTTCATCATTTAAATAATTAATTTACCACCATCTCATAGTTTTATTGACGAAAATAATAATAATAATAATAATAATATAATAAAAAGCATATATTTTAATTATTGTCTGTCTTGACAATAATTGTTATTTCCCCGATGGTTCCTGAATTTGTTTGGCCCATCTATTAGATCTTTTACATACACACCCACATCAACCATCTTTTCTCTTCGCTGTTCCTCTTCAGATCAAACGAACACAGTTACGCTCTTCAACTCAATCTCTTCTCAGGTCGGTTAACTCTCTTCATTCCTTCAATCTCGTATTTTTTCTCCACACACCAATAACTGAACATTAAGGATCAATAATCACTCAAAGTCTGAAACGTTTTTGTTCTTAAGCTATTTGGTTTGGTTGGTTCACTATTCTTCCTCTTGCTGTCCCTTTAAATTCTTAGTGGGTGTTTTCATGTTTTGACTCTTTGTAACGGTTCTTTCTTCAAGTTCCAGAAATGGGTGTGGCTCAAAACATTCCCGATGCGGAGGAGGGAACCTTGGAGATTGGAATGGGTGAGTATCGTTTCTATTTAACTATTTTACGGAAGTTTTGCTATTATGATTGTGGATATATTCACTAGTGTTTGATAAATCTAGAAAACTCTATGTTTGATGCTTGTCATTTTGAAAAAAAAAAGTCATTTTTGAAGGGATATTGGATTGATCAAATTTTTGATTGGTAACTTTGTGAATTGTCTGTTTGTACTGCAGAATACAGAACTGTGTCTGGAGTTGCTGGGCCATTGGTCATTCTTGATAAAGTTAAGGTAATGACTGTAGTGTGATACTCCTCTATATGCTATGCTTATTCTAAAATTTTTCAACTTTTCTCAATGAAGATGACCAACTATTTTTTGTGATGTGACTAAGTTTTGTGCTGATCAACTGCATCAGGGACCCAAGTTTCAAGAGATTGTTAACATTCGCTTGGGAGATGGAACTACTCGACGTGGACAAGTGCTAGAAGTTGATGGTGAAAAGGCTGTTGTTCAGGTGTGCCTACTGACTTCTCCCTAACTGCCTAACGCATCTCTAATCATCTGTTCTGCTTCTTGAGACTGGGAGATGGTAGTTGCATATATGACGAGGAGATACTTCACCCTTATCTTTGATATCATTTTATTACTTTACCTATTACCAAATGTTATAGGATTCTGCTGGTATTTCTCAATCTTTATGAATTATGAGTTAGTAATAGCTTTCATTGTTGTATGCTTTGTTGATGTTGTGGTATTGATTTCAATAGCAAATGGTTTTGTCAGTCTTGTTCTATCTTCTGCTGTTGCTATGATCACAAACAGTGGGCTTGTTTATTTACCATATTGTACCATTCACCAGGTCTTTGAGGGTACATCTGGGATTGACAATAAATTTACAACTGTGCAATTTACCGGAGAGGTATAAACTCTTTTTATTTATTATCTACTTTATTTCAAATTTAAATGTAAATTTATGTATGCAAATTTTGTTCTGTATTTTTTGTCAATTTATCTGTTGATTGGTGACTTTGTTCAGTAACATTGTACTTCTAATTGTGTAGGACCTAGATAACATGTTAACTATTAGTTTGAGAGTTTTATTTTGGTAGTTTTTAATTTAGAATTGGGTCTATCAGTGGCTAGTCTTTCAATATGCCCACATCTAAATTATAATAGTTAATAGATAAGATAAATCCTAGTATAGAATGGTAATCCCATCAGCATGTCTAAACTGTGGTTGAGAAAACAGTGAAGTGGTTTCATTGTTATCAATATTGATTACATTACCTGTCAATTGACTTGATTAAGTGAAAAAAAATATATTATGAGTTTGATTTTAGAAGGGTATTTTGATATATATACTGGTTAGCATGTTAATTAAGATAGCTTCCATGTAGAAAATAGAGGGCTGATAAAAAAAAAAAAATGAAGAAAATAGAGGAAGAATTGTGATTTGCCAAATTTGTGGCATTTTAAAGTGTGGCTTCTGTCTACTATTTACATATTAAATTTGTTCTAGAAGGATAATTTCCCAAGTTTTTTGCTTCTTAACGTAAAATAGTTGTACAAATAGCTATATTAAAATAGAATTGTCTTTTTATGATTGCCAAATCGTTTCCAATCTGATTACCTTATAAATTATAATTGCTCTATTCCCTTCTACAAATTTATCCATGTTATTGATTATTGAATCTTTTTCATTTTGATTCTTTGATTTGCTTTGAATCAGTTTAACTGTTGACTCCCATTTTTTCTCAATTATTGTTTTTGTTCACAGGTGTTAAAAACTCCAGTATCATTGGACATGCTTGGCCGCATATTCAATGGTTCTGGAAAACCAATTGATAATGGTCCACCCATATTACCTGAGGCTTACTTGGACATATCGGGTATAAAATTTCTTCTGGGGAGGTATGAATATGTATGCTTATCTTTGCCTTTTTTAATATATCCCCCATAATTCAGGAAGTTCCATCAACCCTAGTGAGAGAACCTATCCAGAGGAGATGATACAGACAGGGATATCTACCATTGATGTCATGAATTCTATTGCTAGAGGTCAAAAGATCCCTCTATTCTCAGCTGCTGGTCTCCCCCATAATGAAATTGCTGCACAGATATGCCGTCAGGCTGGCTTAGTCAAGCGACTAGAAAAGTCTGATAATCTTCTCGAGGTATATACAATGTATTAGAGTGAAGTGAATTTGCTATGTTAAATGCTCCTGAATTATGAGTTGAGGACCTCACATTTTGTATTAATACTTTCTTAGCATTGGCAATTTGAGTGTTTTTATCATTCGACAGCATGTTTGAGGACTTCAAAAGAAAGTGGACTTATTGGGCTGACCTCTTGTTAATGGTCATTGCACATGCATTACTTTAGTTGCAGGATTTAATGCAGTGGAAAGGTTGTGCCTTTTTTTTTTTTTTTAAATGAATTAATTCCTTCAATAAATGTTGAGTTCATTCCTTGTACTTGCTTGAAGGTTTATTGATATATGGTGTCTACTGTCTAGTAATGGGTCTATTGTAAGATATGGTTACTTTCATCAATAAATGAGGACTAATGTATGCTCTGTTTGAAGATTTCTATCAAGAAGAATTAAACTTTTACTGCTAGCAACATATGTATTATTGCTTGGTTGACTATCAGGCATGTGGCTTTAGAATCAGCTTATTTTTTGCTTGTTTACAGGGGATATTAAAACGTGTACTAAATTACAATATTGCAATTACCTACATGTCCCTAAAAATTGAAATTTCAATATTAAATGACCTTGCCTTTTGTTTTATCCCTTACAGATTATCTAGTTATCTAGTTTTCTGCTAGTTGCCTTCAAATTAATAGGGGGCTATTTTCTTATTGCCTTCAAATTAATAGGGCTATTTTCTTATTCATTTATTGGAACTTGCTAATTTACACTAAGATGAAGAAAGTGATTTTTCCATCGAACTTTGTCAATATACAGGCCGGAGGAGAAGAGGACAATTTTGCCATCGTGTTTGCAGCTATGGGAGTTAACATGGAGACTGCACAGTTTTTCAAACGTGACTTTGAGGAGAATGGCTCGATGGAGAGAGTGACCCTTTTCCTTAATCTGGTAGTCTTTTGAACCAGTATGCAAATGTTCTTTTATTCCCATTTCTTTGTTGTTTACTTGCCTTCCTGATTTCCTTCTTTGTAATTTTATCTATTTAGTTGAGACATTAAAGAAAAATATTGCCCTTGTTTGTACCAATATTGTCTGGTAATTGGAATTACCAGAATATAATTTTATTTTCTTCATTTTTCTATGGGATGTTACACTAAAATTATTCCCAGTTTGGATAGTATCAAAATGTTATTGTAATCTTATCATCGTATTAATCAAGACAAACTGACATAGTTTTAATGATAATATGTCCATGATTAATACAAAACAAATCTTTTCCCTTGTTAAGCTGAATTACTTGTAAAATTTTGAAATAGAAATTTCTTTAGGAAGTACCATTTGATGGATTATGACCTTACAGTTGTTTTTTTGTTTGTTTGTTTGGATTTTTTTTTTTTTTTTTTTTTTGTGGATGATCATTGTGTTATTTTCAAATTTTGATTTCATAACCTGTATGAAGGAGCTGATCATTAAAATTCTCTTTTGTTGCTGTGATTCATTATAGGCAAATGATCCTACTATTGAGCGTATCATCACTCCTCGTATTGCTCTTACTACAGCTGAATATTTGGCATATGAATGTGGCAAGCATGTTCTTGTGATACTCACAGATATGAGTTCTTATGCTGATGCTCTTCGTGAGGTAATGTACCAAAAACTAACTTTTATAATAAGGTGGCAAAAGAAAAGAAAAGAGATGAGTAATATTTTATAGCCTCTATTATTCCCATGGGATTATAATTTCCTTGTTTGTCTACAAATAATATTTCAAGCTTGCACAATGATTGCTAGTTGACATTTATTTATCTCTTTTTCTCAGAATATAAGAAGTAACTAAGTATTTTGCAAACAATTAGATTGAGAATGGAACTATTGACCCCTTCTGGATCCTGTAGGTATCTGCTGCCCGAGAAGAAGTACCTGGTAGACGTGGGTATCCCGGTTACATGTATACAGATCTTGCAACAATATACGAACGTGCTGGAAGAATTGAGGGGCGAAAAGGCTCTATTACACAAATTCCAATTCTAACCATGCCTAATGATGGTGATGAAATATTATTGAATCTTATCAGCTATCATGCATAATGCACTCTCAATTCTGACTGGTTATTTTTCTTGAACTTCTGTACAGATATTACACATCCGACTCCTGATCTTACAGGATATATTACTGAGGGACAGATATATATCGACAGGCAGTTGTATAACAGGCAGGTGGGTTCTTTGAAGATTTTGGCTGCTGTAAATATTGTATAAATGCTGGGTTAGTCACCTGAATTATGTACAAGAGAATTTGGTGCAGAATAAATCTAACATTTGACACATAATATTAATTGAATATTACATTTTCCCCAGCATGTAAATTTTCTTTTTATCATGACCTTAACAAGTATTTTGAAATGGTTTGATTTTATATTTCCATTGACACATTAAGGTAGTGCTTGGTGTGGATAGAATACAACATATCATTATGTTCTGTTTTGAGCTTTTGGTTCCTCCTTAGTTGAACCAAAATGTACCCTATTTTTGTCTCGTTTTCTATTCTATGCTATTTTTAAAATGCACCAAACATAAAATAAAACACATTTTCTGTTCCATCCCATTTTAACTCGTTTACCAAACACTGCTAAAAATTAAGATGGAATGCTGTGACAAATAGGGTCACCTGTAAGATCAATAGAGATTTTATTATGTTCATCCTTGCATTACTGCATAAAATGAAACCATCCTTTTATTCCAATGATCTGCTCTGTTCTTGATGTATTTAAGTATGTATCAAATTAAAGCCACTTTGCAAATTGCTTACTTAATATTAGACTGAAACTAAACATTCAATTCCTTTTTTATTGGCAGATATATCCACCAATCAATGTCCTTCCATCATTGTCTCGTTTGATGAAGGTGAGGTTAATCTTGTTGGTTTGATGTCAAAATGCCATCAACTGATAAAATTGTGACTTTTTGGGTCGGTGAGTGGTCCCTACCACTGGATTCCATCCAACAATCACTAAAACTCTTCAACTTTTTTTCCTGGCTAAGAAAGCATTACCCTTGTTAGTTCAAAAAGTAAATATTTGAGGTTTGCTTATGCAGAGTGCCATTGGTGAGGGAATGACACGAAAGGATCATTCTGATGTGTCCAACCAGGTCTGGTTTTGCTTGTCTACTACGTTGCTATTTTTTCTGTTTATAAACCATCTTATTGGTGTTTTGTTTCTTTTCAGCTCTATGCAAATTATGCCATTGGAAAGGATGTCCAGGCAATGAAAGCCGTGGTCGGAGAAGAAGCACTTTCATCTGAGGACCTGGTCTCTACTACTATTCTCTTGGGAATTCTTGTTTGAGTATGGTGAGTTTGTCCTTGAAGTGGTGGTACTAATTAATTTTATTCGTTTTGATCAACAGCTGTATTTGGAATTTTTGGAGAAGTTTGAGAGGAAGTTTGTTGCCCAAGGAGCCTACGATACACGCAATATCTTCCAGTCACTAGATCTTGCATGGACTTTGCTTCGGATCTTCCCTCGTGAGCTTCTTCATCGTATTCCTGCGAAGACTCTTGATCAGTTCTACAGCCGTGATGCCGGAAACTGATGATATAATAGCAAGGTCTTATACCTTAGTCACATGCTCAATCATCTTGTAATGACCGCGATGATTGTTTTATTTCTTAGATTTCTCATCCAACAATGTTTATTTCTTCTATCCAGCATATTCATTATGTATAATAAAAGGTTTGAGTCTGTTTGAGTGCCTCATATTTTGATTTCCTCAGTTAGTTGGAATAAAGACCCCATAGATATTTCCATTTCCTGTGCCATTTTTTTTTTTCTGGGTGATGGGGAAAATTAGTTGTCAACAGTGATGGCGTTTAATTGTATTGTGGGATATTCAGTGCTGTTAGGATTTTTTTATTTCCCATCTATGTTGCTTATTTCTTAAGTATCTTTTTTTTTTTTTTTTTTTTTTTGTTATCATGATATTTATATTTATAATCAGGACAGGACAATTGCGGACACTTTGATTTTTTATTTTATTTTATTTGTTTTGCTTGTTAATAACTGCAACGAGCTTAATTTTTTTTGAGAATATTTGTGCATCATTTATCATTGTGGAGGTAAGTAAGAAGCCTGCTCTCCAAATACTTGTTTAGGATCAATGTACATTCATTTTTGGGTAAAAAAATGTGTTTGAAGTTCATTTTTTCTTACCAAAACTAATTTTAGTCCTCACACTTTGAAAACAATGATTTTAATTATCATATTTACGAAAATGAGTGGAATTAGTTTTTCAACTGTTAACTTATTTTGACGATATAGTTAATGGTTGACATGTGGCAGTCACATGTTAGCATGTGTGAGTGGCAGGGCAGCCATTTGACAGTAGAAAATAATTCCTCCACATTTCAATAAAAACGAAGATTGAAATTATAGTTTTTTAAATACAAAGATTAAGGTCAACTTTGAAAATCTTTTATATTTTATCCTTTATTTTATTACCATGATGACAAAAATATGCTGCTGTTATATTTGACCCAAACATTATCACTCTGGTCTGTCCTGATGAACATATTTAAAACGTGCATTTTTGTCTTAACAGCTAATGTGCTCTACCATTAAAACTTAGAAGCCACACGTCCAATGCAGTTCCTCCACATTTCAATAAAAACACGTATACATAAGATAATATATTTTACTGTTAAAAAAAGATAATATACTTTAAATTTGGATATACACGGTAAGCAGTATAATAATGATCATTCCGGTGATGGTGACTCTGTTAATAGTTGGATTGGAATCCTATACTCGTAGAAGGATAATCAGTTTTGTGCTTTGTTACGTTTTCTCTACCAGTAATGTCAACTTTACAAGTCACATGCAATTGCATAGACACAACAAAGATAAAAAAACAGAAGGGGTGAGCAGATTCAGATAAAAACGTGGAACCAAAAGAAAATAATTAATTATAAAACATAATATCTTAGGTAGTTAAATTAACAGAATAATTTTCACAATCTTATTAATACAGTTAACACACTTGACAAGACAATAACAAGCGCAATAAACTATGGATATTTTTAAAAGAATCACAATTGCATACATTGTTATTATGCCCTCTTATATTTAATATATACAATGTATTTGCCGATAAAAGAAAAAAAAAAAACAATTGCATACATTCTTATTATGCAATGCATCAGAGTCGCTCCAAATCACAATCTCTTTACAGACTCAAATCTTCATCGAGATGAGTAATTGGGATCTCGTGTTCAATATACATCAACTTGATACAAATCTTACTCTAGCTAACTGTTACAACCTACACGAAAGTGAGCATCACTTGGCTTTTATATTTTAAGCCACACCATACATCAATTTTGTGGTAAATTTTAAGCCACACCATACATCAATTTTATATTTTATTAATTCTTTTTCTTTTAATATCTTAGTGTGGATAGCGCGTCCTTATTGATATGTTTCACATGCCCAAAAGGTTAATATGGTCAAGGATATGTGTGTAAAGTCTTACAAAATGAAATTGTGGTAAAAATGCAATCCTATACATTAATTTCAGATAAGGCACTTAATTAAATTCAATTTATAATAATCAATTATATGAAAAAATTAATGCTAACCAAATATTTATTAATTTAGGTTATATTGAGTGTTGATCATCACCAATGTTACTATACTAACTATCTATTACATGGATTCATTGCAACGTGATCCAAAGAATCACATGCATGGACATGAAAAATTTGTTCAATTAGTAAGCATATTAATTTGTTGTGTATGTTTTTCTTTGGTTATACATCGGTAGCAGAATTATGATGTTTTACTCTGCTATTATATTGGAGTTAGTGTACCAAAATCTCTGTTCAATGAGATTAAGTGGATCGTTGTAGAATACTGTAAAAGTTAACTTCAAACAATTAAAATTAATGATAGATGTACTTTAATTTTATTTTTTCTTGGTTGTATATGCAGTGTCCCAATCCAACGAACAACATTGACTATATATGGTTACACTGTCCTGAGTCTGCTCAACAAAAATAAATTCTAATTTCATTTTATTTTGATGCATTATTTCACAATACTTTTTAGATCATAAAGATGTCACAACTAAGGGAAGAATGACAATCTTTTGTGTGTTTCAACATTGTCTCTGCACAAAGCATAAATATTTAGCATGTATTTGGTGTAACGCCATACCACTTCCCAATTTCAATTTGATAGGGATGCAAATTAAAACATGTTAAATTACGTAATTCAGAACTCTCTTTAATCTATTTTCTAATAATTTAGAACGGATCTTAGATGTACAGCCAATAAAAGAGATGCGGCAATGTTATTTATTCTCTGTGGATTTTCTTTGGGATGTGAAGGATGACAGAAAAAGAAATAATACATTCAAAACCTTTGGACAAGAGTTGATAGTAACTTTCGATGAAATTGAGTCCATATCTAGCCTTAATTAATGTTGTTCCCTTCGCAGCCTGGCACCATTAATTTCTTTAATTTCCTCCAATCTAAATTGTATTGTTAGCTCGTCGTTATATCTTCCTCGGTCATCTACGTACTAAAATGGAACCCAGAATATTTGGCCTCTTACAATCTTCTCTGAGAAAAACAAATTAACTAGAAATATGATTTTTAGTCATTTCCTCAACGCTCTTAATATATATAGCTAGCCACAAGCTATTTAAGCCTAAAGTTGAGTAGGGGTTGTACGTAGGTCAGTTTGAGTTGGATTTAATTAAACTCGTGATCCAATTTAATCAAATTTAAATAGATTGATTTAAAAAAAATAAAACTCAATTCAAACTAACTTGTTTATAAACCTTAGATTGAGTCAGGTCAAAGAGTCAAAATATTTAAATTTGTTTGCTAATGCATTTAAAATCTAATATTTTTATAAGTTAAATTTTTTATTAACCTATGTCTCACTATTTTAGAGTATTTCTGAGTTCTGACATGATTGAGGTGGAGTTGTGAGTTATAATTGAGTGACGTGTGACGGAAAGAAAATAAAAGTTGAAACCCTAATTTCATGAGAGTGACTTAGTGAAATTGTGAGAACTAAGAAAAGAAGAGACAATCTCACACTTAATTAGTAAGCATAATAATAATAATAATTATTTTTAAAAAAATTAAAAATATATATTATATAAATAATAATTTAATATAAATTAATGGGTCAAAAGGTTAGACTAATGGTTTCAGATATTAAAACTCATAGTCTAACTCAAAACCCGACGCATTTAAATGGATTGGTTCGGATTTGACTCTTAAAAAAAAAAAACTCAATTCAAATTATTTAAATTAATTTGAATCAATTCAAATTCATGAATCACCTATATCTATTAATATCCCTAAAATTGAGTGTTGAAAAAATGTAATTATTCCTCCTTCTCACTTTCAAACATGCGTAGGTATCTAATTATATTGGCATATTCTTCTCTGATTCATTTTGCTCTTAATTTTTTATGCAAAATATTCCCGGCCTTCAGTACTCTTGCATTTTGCCACAGTTCAACCAATAAAGATTTTCTCTATTTTGCATCTCCTTTTATCTTTTTCATTTTCTTTCACATCTCAATTAAAGTTCCATGTCATCTGTCAATCTCCTAATTTTTGTTTCCAAATTTCTAAATGAGTCCGAGTAAAAGAAGATTTGAATGCCCTATAGGCTTCGATTCACCCAAAATTTTCATTTTATATTCTAACGTCTGAAAGTCACAATAGCAAATATTTAAAATTAATTGTTGACAATTTTAAGAGTTAAAAAAGAATTCTCATTAAAAATAGACTAAAATTACACTTCAATTTTTGAAAGAGAATATATAATATAATTTTTCCAAATTAAATGAGGAAACTATATATATATATATATATATATATATGAGCATCTTATATCAGAGAAAATTGTAATTTATTCGATTTTTAAATATGTAATATGTATAAATAAACATTAAATGGCTATTTATCATATTCAGCAAAAAAATGGTTATTTATTAATATACTAATAATTTTAAATAGTTAATAATTATACTAAAAACAGACTTTCTTGTTATATAAAATTTTTCCAGGAAGAATTAAGAAATTAATTAATGAGCGTAAATTTAACAAATCATAAAGCTGGTTGGGCACGATGCTTAAGAATCAAGATTGATTTTTATAAAACATACACAGAAAATCTAAGCTAACTAGTTAAGTAGAGGGTTTTGACTTAAGTAGAGTATATAATATGTAACATATATTATATATATTAGCAATGGGATCGATAATTAATTCCGATGACGGCTAAAAAGAAACATCTAATTTTAAGGAGAGGTAAAAAATATATATTAAGGACCATCTAAATTTTATTTAGGGAAAGAGACAATTAAAGTTCACTCATCAATAGACAAAAATATACTTTGTGAATAATTTTTTCTTTTGGTTATCCATTCCCCCCTCTCTTTTTTACTGTATATTTTTTTCCTTTTTAGCAGGGAGCTTCTATGTAGGCCAAGGCTAATAAACTATATGAATATATTGGACGGATTGTGTCTTTTGTGATCACTATTACAAACATTAAAACTTTTTGAACTTCAAATGCATGTGAAATAAGTAAACCTGAATTACACAAAAGTCATTTAAATTCCACAACTTGTATTAATTTACTTTTTCCAGCTGGTGTGTGAAAACAAATGACAAGGCATCTAGGGGAAGATTTCAACCCTAACAAGATATATAGGAAGAGCTGCACATTGAGTCCAAACCTCTTGAACTAAGTCAAAAGACTGTTATAACAGATCAAGAACGATTTGTATCCCTTGTGTCAACGAGCCTTGCTTATGTTCATTGGTGAGCAAAAGAAAAAAAATACACACTATTTTTTTTTTGGAAAGTAATTGTTCAACATGTGCAAGAATTACTTATTAGCTAAGGGTTCAAATATTTTAGGTTTTCTCTTTGTCGAAAGGTGACCTAGGTTTCCTAAACAATCATCCAACCTCTCTCTCTCTCACCCACTCCCACACATCCTCCAAAGATATAGACACAACATGTTAGCTTCACCCCATGATTTTAAAAACTTTATAAATGTGGTTTTCAAAGAAATCAATAAAATAAGTACATAGTTTAATCCCATGATAATTATTCTATTCTTCCGTATACTTTTATGGTTGAGAATGGCTGCAGGTTTCCCACTTTATTTGTCTCTCTCTTTCCCTTCCAACCTCATCCCATTCCGTTTTCTCTGCAGTACTCAATTGATCCCTTTGTTTTTCTATTCGTTCTGAGGTTTGAATCATTGGGCACTCCCTAATACTTCTTTTAAAATTCCCTGTACATAATTTAATTCTTCATGTTACTATTCTAATTAAATTTCTCTTATTTTAATTGCTCCAATTTTTTTATTTCCTTTTGTTTTTCTGTTTACACTTCTTTAGAACTTTGTGTGTATGGCCGGCATAGACTTGGGTTCAGCATCACATTTTGCTCATCATCGCCTTCAACGCCCTGACCTTGAAGACGATGAGAACCAACAAGACCAAGACAACAACCTTAACGATCACGAAGGGCTTGACCTAGTTACACCAAATCCAGGTCCTGGTGATGTTGTTGGTCGCAGGCCAAGAGGAAGACCCCCAGGTTCAAAGAACAAGCCAAAACCACCAGTTATCATCACAAGAGAGAGTGCAAACACCCTTAGGGCTCACATCCTTGAAGTTAGTAGTGGTTGTGACGTCTTTGAATCGGTCACTACCTATGCAAGGAAGCGACAAAGAGGGATCTGTGTCCTCAGTGGGAGTGGCACCGTGACCAACGTGACATTGAGGCAGCCGGCTGCGGCCGGTGCCGTCGTCACGCTGCACGGAAGGTTCGAGATCCTGTCTTTGTCAGGATCATTCCTCCCACCCCCAGCTCCACCAGGCGCTACAAGTTTGACCGTGTTCCTTGGTGGGGGACAGGGTCAAGTGATGGGAGGAAATGTTGTTGGTCCTTTGGTGGCTTCTGGGCCTGTTATTGTTATTGCTTCATCTTTTACTAATGTAGCATATGAGAGGTTGCCTTTGGATGAAGATGAATCTATGCAGATGCAACAAGGGCAATCATCAGCTGGTGATGGTAGCGGTGGCAATGGTGGTGGAGTTAGTAATAACACTTTTCCGGATCCGTCTTCCGGACTTCCGTTCTTCAATTTGCCACTAAACATGCCTCAGTTACCTGTTGATGGTTGGGCTGGGAACTCTGGTGGAAGGCAATCTTTCTGATCCAGAGTCTTTGGGGGCACAAAGGTGAGAAGCTCATGAATTGATCTCATATATATTGGTCTTCTATAATCTTTCCTCTGAATATTGCTTGTGAAGAAGTACCGATTTTTCTATTGAAGACTCGTTTTGTTTGGCTAGGTTTGTTGTAAGGACTCAGTTTCTAGGAACAACTGTAAAACGTTTCTCTTGGTTGCTGGAGTTGTTAGACTAGACTGTTGTGCATTAACCTCGAGTTGAATAAATCATAGGCTCAAATCAATAACAAAAATATATATTTTGAATTATTAAGTTGGGTTGTGATGATGTCTATACGTATTTCGTTTTTCATCTAACAATTTCTTTGTTTCCATGATTAATTAGCAGAGAGGAACAAATAATAGTGGATAGTTTTACTCTAACATATGTGAAAACATTAAAACAAAAACACAATCTTGAAGCTATATGGATAACCAACCAACTCGCTCATCAAATAATCAAGATTAATAGATCATTTCTCTTGTTTTGTTGGTATTCTAGAGAATACTTAATTAAGAAATCCTAACATTATTGCTTTTGACCGAGTGAAGTGGAACATCTCTCTATTATAATTAAGTAACTCCACCGTGCCACAAACAAGTGGGGGAAAACTAATTATATTTCTTGATTTCTGTTTCCATTATTTCATTAGGCCGGCCGTTAATAGAAGTAGTCGTGTAATAAGCTTGATTAATGTTTTACTAACATACAATTTTTTATTAACATAAAGCAACTTGAGGCTTCTAAACTTGATCTCTTCTAAATTATCTATTTTAGGTTTGAATCAAGCTAGTTGGAAATAAAGGAAAGTGGATGAAAGAAAAATACACGAAGAGTGATATGAAAGAAAAGAGTGTGATCTCCAAAGTGTGTCATAACATTTTTTAGGGCGTTACGAAAGAGTTTGGTTTGACAATATATAATGTTTAAAACAAACCTTGTTAGAAGCTAAATAGATTCGTCTATCTTATATTTATTATTATCCAATGGTTCAAAGCGACAAAATCTGTGCAAGCAACTACTTTACGAAACTAAGAATATTTTCCAGCTTGTCCTATACAGTAGATGAGGTAACTTTGATTGCTAGATTGAGTGAACTAATTCAATATTCTTTCGTTTTATACGTAAAACAGATTCATAAAGATATAGAATTTAACCTATTTCACACTGGTCATACCTAACAAGAGGCATGTTTATCCACAGAAATGTCTTAAAAGCATAACATTCTGTAGCTTCGATATACTTGCATCCAACTTTTATTTCTTGTTTTTCTCCCTTCTAGTTAATGCTTTAAGACGTACTCTCAAAGAGCAACAAGGCGATCTTTTTAGAGGTTAGCTTCACCATCATGCTTCTATTATCCACTTAGTTTCTCTCTCTTTTGCACACACACTTTTATATATTAAATAGAAAAAGGCAAATCATTATCACATTAAGTTGTTGTATATGAAGGAAATAACAAGGAAATATAGGTAAGAAGAAGAGAAAACACTCTTAACTTTTCTTGAATACTAGATTTGATTTCATGACTTTCTTGACTTACATGAAAATATATTCCATATATATATTTGTACAAAAGTATTTATAAAAACACTAGATATATATCTTATGATATGTGAATTTTTGGTTCATTTTAACCAAATTATTTGTAACATCATGAGTAAATTACATCAATCATTCTTGAATTTTCATAAAAGCACACAGCCTTTTTTTTTTTTAAACCTTTACAGTAACCTTTCTGGTAGGAAATACATTATAATATTTTTTCAAATAATTAAGAGAGTAAGTGTAATGTATAAGGGGTGTTAGTATATTTTTTTAAAATAATTAAGGGATTAGTGTATGAGTAGAAAAGATAAAAAATATTTGTGTAATTTAACAAAATCTCATGTAGAGAAATTAGGGGAATTTACTCTAGTTATTGGTAATTTTTATGAGATGAATCACTTCGATTGTTTGTTTTTCCTGTTTCCGGCCCCTTCATCCCCCCCACCCCACCCACACACACACAAAACACAGTCTTTTTCTTTGCTAAAAAGCTTTGGATCGAGCATAGACGCATGCACATACTTTGTGGATTAATATAATATACAACAAACGTTGTATATCCCTTTCAATATTTACTTTCTTGGTTGTTTCACTAAAACTACTATCTTCTTTTTCTTTGGTTGATTCGCCAAACTTGCATTTTCCGTTTTCTTTGATTTAATCACCGCGAATTGAATTAGCCTCTCTTCTCTCCTTACCTTGGTTGCATCACCCTCAATCCACTATCGTTATCCTTGGTAGCTTCAGAATATTTGGCTTTATTGTTGTCCATTTCTCTCTCTTTTTTCTCCTTCCACTGTGAAAACATTCCAGAAATTTTTATGCATTTTTCTCATGAACAATATCAGTTTCTGTGGTTTAGCAGTGTGGGTTTCCTTTGTATTCTTTCAATAAAATTAAGATCAGTTCGTCTTAGAGGAAAAGATTCAACTATTTAATTGTGTAAACCTGAAACTCTACTCAAAATTTCGATTCCAAGATATCGAAAATATATAAATAAACACAATTGAAAAAGATTCCTGCTTAACGTCTAAATATATTTTAAGGGATTAATCACTTACTTTTGACTTTTGAGTGAAAGATCAGTTTGAAAAACATTTAAGAAGAGGAGTTACCATCCTACATTAGCAGGAATGACACTCACTTTTGTTTAGGTAGAGTATTATAGACTTATAGTACTGATTTTCGTACTCACATTTAAAAAAATATTTGTACCTAGACTTATATTAAATTTATGCCCAACAGAAATTATATAGTATTTATTTCCACATTATGAATACCTAAATACTTATATTTGGACTCATTACTCATACTTTAGTCTTTAGCCTAGTAGAAATGTTATTTCATATCATAATTAAATAAAGATAAAGCAACGGTTGACTTGTAAAGTTCTCAAGCCCCAAACTTTTAAAAAAAACTTTGTAGTAATATATAGTGCGAGATAATCACAAAGATGAAAATAATATTAGATGCAACAGAGGAGTTAGAATTTTTAATTTTAAAATAATAAGATTAAATCCTTTAAAGACATGATATATAAATTATAAATTAAGATATGGTAAGAAGTTGTCAGGCTATAATAATATTTTATTTTAAATTTAATACATTAAATAATGTTTAATTATGAGTCAAGTTGAATAATATACTCATACTGACATTTATTTCTATAAAATATTCATTTCCATGACTCTCCTTCATATAATGGATATATTTTTTTACAACTATCCACTAAATTTAGGGCTAATTATCATCCTTAATATATTTGTCAAAATGCATACCAACCTTTCAACGATATTATGTTAGCATGAAATAACGTGCAATCAAACAAAATTAGTTGGCGGCCACGGACCCTCCTCTGCTGTTGGAAAATAACTGCGGAGAGTACAGTTCAATCTAGCAGATACATTCTTCTGTGTTTTATTTTTCTATTAATATTTTGTTTAAGTAAAAATATGTATCATTGGTTTAAATTCATGTAGTTCAAAGGCATACCTTTTTTCAAAAGTAATTCAAATATGCAATAATAATATTGTTTTTACAACCTGGACTCAAGCTCATGGCCAACTTATGGAGAGAGAAAAATGTGATTGACAAGTTACCTGAAGCTATGCAAGTCTCTAAACGATAAAATACTATCGTTTAACCACCACCAAGGTTGTCAAACATGTCTAACATAAAATACAATTACGAAACTATAGACCAAAATGTCAGTAGAGACTTTCCTAGTTGCAGGAACTTCACAAGAAAATTTTAAGATTTTGTGACATATAGCATGGTCTCATCACACAAATTAAATAATGAAAATATGCCTTAGAGTGTGCATACTTGAAAGAAAGCTAGAATCAATGTTCATATATAGTGTTGATCTGACTCCGTATAAAAAGGAATAGAGAGAATTACTCTCTCTGTAGAGTTTTCCCACAATTAATAGTGTTTTGTTTACTAAGTTCAGTAAGTTGTATAATTTTATAATCAAATTAAATGAGAGGAGGAATCTACGTTTGGAATAAAGTGAGCGACCCAACTCATCATAAGTACTTCTCATCAAAAGTCCGATAATAAATATTCATATATATATATATATATATATATATATTATCTTTAGGCAAGTATTATGACTGAATTAATAAACTCCACAAATGCTATATTTAGTAATTTTTTATTATAAATAATTTGTTAATGCTAATCCACAAATAAATATTAATTATTAAAGTTATAAAATTATTATAATCAATTACAGTCAAAATGTACGTGTCAATGGTTAAAGAAATATAAGTCTTTAACATTACAAGGTAACATCTGATAGAGATAAATATCATATAACTTATATTTTATATGCAAGATAAATAAAGGAAAACACAATTTCTTGGATAAATATGTAATTTCAACAAATGACTCTAGCATTTTTATAATGTTATAAAAGTTATGATAATAAAAGCTTGTATATGATGACAATAACAATGATGATAGTAAAGCTGACTAGTTAGGACAAAAAGAAGAATAAAAATTTAAAATTAGTGATAGAATAATCTAAATGTAATTTTTTTAAAAATGATCACTATGCACAATTTAGTGATTTCAAAATTAGCAAGGGAAAAACAATTTTCAATCACTAAATTTAGCAACTAATTTAAGTCGGAGACTTAACCAAACATATACTAATACAAAATATTTAAAGACTTAATGAAAGCTTTACTAACTAATTTAAAGTTTTATGAATGTCAAGAACTCTTATTATTCTAAGAGAAATGCATAGTAGCAATATTATCGTTGCAATTATATTACAAGAGGACTAAGCATACAAGTCCAATTGACTATTGATTGCTCTTTTCCAAAAATGTGGGATGACAGTTGTCTACCTTTTGTCTTCATCAAAAGTTTTCTATCATCGACTTTGTCTTCATCAAAACTCTCTCATATCTTATCATCAAGAAGTCATATTTAACACACATTAATTTGAAAATAATACGCATAACCACATGCTTGACATCTAAAACTAAAGAAGTTATAATTCCACTCTAACATTTTATAGCACAAAATTTCCATATATCAATGCAAATATAAATCCTAAAATAGGATTTTACCAATAAAGTAACTCAACATTTATAAAATAGAAAATTACCAAAATAATTTGACAATATGAACGTGATCAAATTTAATCTCTAACAACATTCATAAAATATACTAAATACGACATTACTCACAATTTTTAACAACTCACTCAAAGTCAAATGTGACAATAAATGATAATTAAATTAGCGTACTTGAACATAGAATTGGGATATAAGCAAAAGAAGCACATGGACATATACTTAATCATTAATATTATAGGAGTAATTTTAGAAACAAAACATATAAATACAATGTTACTGACTAACTATATTAACTAGTTTCCTAATAATATTTAATAGAGTCTCATAAAGAAGACTGAAGAGGAATCCAATAGAATATTTGCTGGGATCTCCAATGGAATCTGTAAGCCAAGCTTCAATATATATGCATGGTCACAATCGAAGACTCGTATTTTACGTTAATAATTATAGGATGGTAGGGCAAAAAAAAATTAATTTATTACTTTTTAAAAAAAATTATGAATTTATTGTAGTTTCAAACTTATTTACTCAAATATAACAACCAATCGCGTCCCACGAAGACGTAACCGGACACACCCCCTCCAGGGGCGAATGGGGCTGAGTTGCGCTCCCACCGAGCGTGACTCATTCCTTCGTTATTTCGATCGCTAACACTTTTAGCAATTGAAATAGAGATCAAAATTAACTATTAAATTTTAGCAAAATAGTTTTTGAATTATCCAAAATTGTTTTATGGTATGCTTGTAGGGATCATACCCTATTACTTTACTTTGATGTACCTTGTTTTAATTTCTGTTTTTTTTCTAGACTTCCCTTTATCTAACATAGAGAGAGAAGGTGAAATGCGTACTTTACATTTTTGTAGTAATAGAATATGACAAACTTAGGACATGATTAAAGATATTTTATGTTCAAGAACGAACATGGGATGCGTAAATGAAAATAATTGCGCACAATGCAAGCAAAACAAAGTTTAGCCACGGCTTACGTTTTTTAACGTGACTGACGAATAAAATAAAGTCAACATTGGCAAGCCCAAACGAATATGGACTTATTAATTTGTTTTTAGTTCTGAAAAAAAGTCAACATAATATTGAAAAATTATTTTGCAAGTCAACTTAACATGAATTCATAATTAAGGTCCATAAGGGAATAGAGACAACTGTTAATGTCTGGCAATTGATATCGGCTAGGTTCAAATTGTGTTTTGTAATTGATATAGGATTTTTTTCATTTGTAAAATATTGAAAGACAATTTTATTGAAAAAAACCTAATTCTCACATCGACTAATAATAAAGTCAAGATATAATAATAAATTTAAGATAGAATATATAAGTGAGGAATAATCCTTACCTCTTAAACTAATATATGGAGTTGAGTTAGACTCAAACTCACATTCTAAAAATTTACAAAACCTATCATAAAGGGAAAAAAAATCAAAATAATAATTTTATAATAAATATTACCAATTTAGGATTGTTTGGAAACTATTTACCAATATGAGGCTATCAAACACACCCAATTTGGACATGACTAATTCAGTCGCTATCACTTTTTCGAGAGAATATTGGATTTTTTTTATGTTTGCGACCACAATATTATGTCACAAAAAGTGTTAGCGACTGAAATAGAGACTAAAATTGAGCGTGTTTTAATTTTTGACGTAAAATATCATTTAATATTATTAATTGTTATTTTTATCTAATTTAAAAGTATTTTTGGAGCGATATTTATCATAGATATGATCTTTAATTTTTTTAATATTATTTTATTTAGTATATGTTTTTAATTTTATATAATTTTATTTAATATATTCTGAATTTTTAGTATATCTAATTTTTAATATATTATTTTATTTAATATATTTTTTATATTTTTTAATATTATTTTATTTAATATGATTTCTAAATTTTTATATGGTTTTGTTTAATATTTTTTGGATTTTTTGTATAACTAATTTTTAATATAATATTTTATTTAATAAAATAATATTAAAAAAATTATATTAGCGTGTTTTAATAAAGTTGATGTTTAAGTTGATGTTTTAAGTTGATGTTTTTATTTTTATATCTTAATGTCGGCAAAAAAATTAGTCCAAATTAGGTATATGATATGTCCTTCAAACGGTAGTAACTTTTGATAGAAATGTCCGATCAATGTGTACGATATGTCAAAATGTTCAAAATTAAGAGAAGTAATTAAAAAATAAAAAATAGCATTAAATTAACTAATTAAAAAAGTAGAAAAACAAGGAAATTTTTGGATGATTGAAGATTATATCCTAATTTTGAGGTACTTAGAAGATTTTTTGGAAAAAAAATAGTCGATCAAATCTCCTCTCGAAATTTACCCAAGCCTCCCTCTCTGAATTTTGAGTGTTTTGACATATCGTACATCTCCATCGAACATTTCTATCAAAAGTTATGGATATGTGACACGAGTCGCAATGGACACATGTCTAGGGGTGTTCATCAATCGATCCAAACCGATGTAAACCGCGGTGACCGAACCGAAAAACCGAAAACCGAAATAACCGAAAACCGAAAAACCGAAAACCGAAAAAAAACCGAAAATTTTCACCGGATTGGATCGGTTTTCGGATTGGCCGATGAAAACCGATCCAACCAAACCGATCCAATTATAAACCATACCTTATC
>PYAF01000641.1:363673-388030 GCA_007407185.1 Glycine tomentella | reverse complement strand
TGAAGGCGTTACACATTTTAAGAGTGAAGAATGCATGAAATGGTTAGATGATAAACCAAAACAGTCTGTTGTTTATGTTTCTTTTGGGTCTATGCCAGTACTCAACGAAGAGCAAATAAAGGAATTAGCTTATGGTTTGAGTGACAGCGAAATTTACTTTTTGTGGGTGCTCAGAGCCTCAGAAGAAACTAAGCTTCCCAAAGATTTTGAAAAAAAGTCAGAAGGGTTTAGTAGTAGGGTGGTGCTCACAACTGAAAGTTTTAGCTCATGAAGCTATAGGGTGTTTTGTATCACATTGTGGTTGGAACTCCACATTGGAAGCCTTGAGTTTAGGGGTTCCAATGGTTGCAATGCCATATTGGTCTGATCAAAGTATAAATGCTAGGCTAATTGTAGATGTCTGGAAAATAGGAATTAGAGCTACAGTTGGTGAAAAAAAGATTGTGAGAGGAGAAGTGTTGAAGTATTGCATAATGGAAATGATGAATAGTGAGAAAGGCAATATGGTGCAATGGAAGGCTTTGGCTGCACGATCTGTTAGTGAGGGAGGGAGTTCCCATAAAAACATTGCAGAATTTGTGAATAGCTTGTTCAATTTACAAGCAGCGTGCAGGGAATTGCAAATTAATTCTTGTTAAACCAGTTTAAAACCTTCTATTTGTAGTATTTTATCAATTTAAAATTTAATAAAAAAATGTGAGTCTACATCACTGAATTAAATCAATTATCATATTTGCTTCTGTGCTCTAAAATTAATATGGGATTTGTTGCCCTTTGAAAGAGAATGTATAACGTAAGATATATAATAGTAATTGTTAAATTTGCAATTCAATGATACAAAATTACCAGTTGGCTCTCTGTGCATGATTGGGTTAAAGACAACGTACTGTGAAAGTTTATTTTTTTTTTTCTTTATAAAATGTGTTTTAGGTCTATCAGTTTTCAATCAAATTAGTCTTAGTTTAAGTACTTTAAAAATGATTATATCAGGAGAGAGAAAGAAGAGAAGAGAGAATTCTGTTAACAATTGTGATTCGATTATGATTGCCTATTCTCTATCATTTTGCAAAAGCAACAGTACAGGTATATAAGGACCAAGGCTGTGTACAGCACGCAAAACAAACTTCAGTACTCACAATAAGAAACTTTGATGACTAGGCTAGCTAATATTAACCAATATTCCATATACTCTTATATCCCACCTCAAACTCATGAGTGGTGGGAAAAAACAGACCACTCTGAGTTTGCTGCACAGATCTTCAAATCGAGAGGAGGAAACTGGTTTAGTAAGAAAGTCTGCAAGCTGATCAGAGGCTGAAACATGAACAACCTTAATAAGAGGATTCTGGACAACTCTCTCTCGAACAAAATGAATGTCAAGTTCCAGATGCTTGGTGCGAGCATGGAGAACCGGATTATGAGAAAGCATAACAGCACTCATACTATCACACAGCAATGTAGGTGTAAGGATAGGGACTTGAAGTTCAGATAATAGGGACTGCAACCACAACATTTCAGCAGTTGTATTTGCAATACTCCGATACTTAGCCTAGCCTCTGGAGTCTGGAGAAGTAAATTCAGAAGGAAGTAGAGAGAAAACCTATATCAAAATTGTTTAAATAGTCTTGAAATTGAAAAGATAATACAGGATAATTAATCAAATATAGACAAAACAATGTGTATATATAAGAAACTTAGAAGTCTAAAAGGCAAAGAAAAAATTGGATGAATATGTATATGAATTAAGAAAATAATATTTGTTTAATTGAAAAGGAAAAATATAATTATTAATTAGGGATATTCACAAGTCCAAATTATTTGAGTTTCATCAAACTTATTATCTGAACCAATCAAAATGATTTAAGTTGAGTTAAGTTAGATTTGTATCATCTCCAAATTCTAAGGAAAATTTTGTTAACCTTCTCATTTCTGGGATTTGTTGGAATACTACTGGTACTGGCCATGGTAATTACCTTCCCATGCCACTTCCAGCTCAATCTCATAATATGATTGCATCATTACTTTGGTGGACCACCTAATCTATTATACATAATTACATTAATATTAGAAAATTAAAAATATATAATTTACAATTTGTGTAAATATTTCATTTGTAATTCAATCGTTCGTAAATGGTGGTGTCAAATTAGACCAAATAGTGCAATTATGCTGGGCCACTAGCCCCTCTCATCATAAAAAAAACAAAAACAAAAAAAAAACATTAAGTTATGTCACATATTGTCATCTTATCAGATCAGACTAGAAAAAATACATGAAAGTGTTATTGTCAATTGCGATTTTACCAATGCAAATGTGATTTGCAATTTCATATTAAAATATTTCCATCCTGGTTAGACTTATGTTAGGGATGAAACTGTTATTCACAATAGTAATTTCATCTATGATTCCTAGGTGACATGCCACTTAAAATCGCACTACAATAGATTCATGCCAGTAATTAGTTTTGAAATTAATGCATTTTAAAAAATTATTTGTAATACATTAGACAACTCTATTTAATTTAAATATAAATATTATAGACGATAAAAAAATTTAACGGATAATGTGTAATAAAGATCACTTAATTACATATATTGAAGGAACATAGATGGTAACAAGGAAATCTTGAAAATGGTAATATATTATTCTCACCCATTTCTTTTACTAAGCTGTTAGAAGGAAGAAAAACACTGCTAGTAACTAGTAAGTATATTGAAAAAAGCAGCTCAGTAATAGTAAAATAAAGTTTTATTTATATACATTCGAGATCAATGAGAAATCATGTTAAGGATAACTTTTAATAACTTTGTTAAAAAGTTAATAAAATTACTATATAATGCATGATAACATATAATTAAATATCGGTATATTTAAATTAAATTCTAAAAAGAGGGAAAGAAATACCAAGCTTTGGGTCCCCTGGTGTAAATGTTGTGGACCTCTTCTTTCAAAATTGGTGGCACACATTGCACCATTCACCAGTTCTACTATTAATTTTGATATCTTTCTAAATTTTTCTAAGGATAATTTGGGTACTTCAACTTACGTTTAACTATTTCTAGTTAAACATACCTGACATATTTTACCATATTTTTTTTAACATTTTTTCAAAAATAAACTAGTAATCCAGTAGTAATTTTTAAAAAACATTAATAGTTCCAAAACATTATTATTGTTACTAATTAACAACCACCAATAAAGTTGTATTTCTTGCAGAAGTAGAGAAAAGTTGAAGAAGGAAACTCCTAACACCAAAACACAATGGATTTGAATTCCTCTCCTTCTAACAACACAATTGCCGTGAATGGAACAATCCCCGTCGCTTCCACGTTCGCCACGGCCACCGCGCCTTTGGAGAACCCTCTGCCGGCGAACGGCTCCGGCGACCGGAAACCCATCGCGTTGTGGCCGGGGATGTACCATTCTCCGGTGACGACGGCTCTGTGGGAAGCTCGGAGCAAGATTTTCGAGCGGCTTCTGGACCCTCCGAGGGACGCTCCACCGCAGAGTGAATTGCTCACCAGAACCCCGTCGCAGAGCAGGACCAGCATCTTGTACAACTTCTCCTCTGATTTCGTGCTCAGGGAACAGTATAGGGATCCCTGGAATGAGGTCCGAATTGGGAAGTTGCTCGAAGATCTTGATGCCCTCGCTGGAACTATTTCTGTCAAGGTAAAATTTAAAATTTCAATTTTTGTTTTTGTTTTTGGGGGTTTTATGGGAATTTGTTATGTGGGTATTGCTTGTTTTGTGTAATAGAGGGTCAAGTAAGGATGTAAATGATGATGGGGTTGAACTTCAAACTGACCGGCATTTGTGGTTTCAGTTTTTTTTTTTTTTTTTAAATTATTTTTTCTGAATTTTCGAGCTTTTTGTGGGAAGAGTTTAATTGTCAGTGTAAAGTTGTACGTGGTAAAAAATTCATTATTGGAATGACTTTTAAGAGTTATTATAAAAGTCGACAGACATGTCATTCATGGATATTTGTGATTGCACAACGGTGTAAACAAAGAACAACAGCTAAATGTACATTGTCAAGGCATTTCAATTAAATTCTTGTGGGAACTGAGTATCTGGGCATTGTTTGTATATGATTATGGGATCGAGTCGTGTAAAATTGTTAACGGTGATGATAAGGTTGAAGTTCAAACCAGGTTGTACTTTGATGGTTGGTATTTTGTGGTGAATGACTTGTTTGTTATGTAGTAGGTCAAAATGTAGTTTGATGCTTGTTTGTATTCCGGAAGTTTTCACATGAACATTAATTTAAATTTGGAAAACTGAACTGGGCATTTATATGTAGTAAATAGACTTTTGGGCGTTGTTTGAGTTGAGTGGGTCGGTGGGGTACTTGACTGGCTTGCTTCTGTTATTTTATTTGGAGCAAAATGTCTCTATTTAACCAAGATTTCATGTACCTATTTTTTGACTGTGCTATGTGCTTTTTGTTTGTGGAATAGCATTGTTCTGATGAAGCTAGCACAACAAGGCCACTTATAGTTGTCACTGCTTCGGTTGATAAGATTGTACTGAAGAAGCCAATTAGTGTTAACATTGATCTCAAGATAGTTGGTTCTGTTATATGGGTTGGGCACTCCTCAATAGAGATTCAACTGGAGGTTACTCAGTCCAATGAAGGTACATTTCTTAGGGCTTACACATCTCAGACAAATTGAGTAATCTATGGTTTATTCAAAACACTAATAATTATATAAAGCAAAGAAGTTTCTCATTGCATCCTCCACGAATCAATTATATAGACCTTTATAATAGAATAATCTCATTTTCTATTTTTAATTTCATTTGATACTCATGATATTAATTTATTTATATTTTAACCACAATTTACCAAGAGCTCGACACAAAGAGAGGTAGAAATAGACCGAAAGTTACCTGAGAAAAGATAATTAAACAAGATTTAATGGAGTGGAATATAGATTGACGGAAGGTGTGTCTTAGGATGGAATGAGAAAAGTTTGGTGGAGGGTTAGACCCGTTATTATCTCTATATTCCATATGGTCCCCATTTTAGTTATTTTCCTCTTCATTTTTCCCATCCTTTTACCCTTCTTTTCTTTTATTCTTATTTTCTTTTCTTTTGTCTTATTTCCTTCTTCTTTCTTTTTTTTTTTCAACTTCCTAATATCTATCATTAAGTTCATCTATCACCGACCCAATTATCTTGGGTTAAAGGTGCGGTTGATGTTGATGTTGATGTATATTTTAACAACAATTGCTCCACAACTTATGCATCATCAAAACATGTGCAGAGGGCAATGATTCAGACTCAGTAGCACTAACAGCCAACTTCATATTCGTTGCTCGAGACTCAAAAACTGGGAAAGCGGCTCCAGTGAATCGAGTTTCGCCAGAAACTGCTCATGAAAAACTTCTTTTTGTACAAGCTGAAGCAAGAAGTAATTTGAGAAAAAGGAAAAGAGAAGGGGAAAAGAGGGATTTTGAGAATGGGGAAAAAAATAGGCTTCGGGCCCTATTGGCTGAAGGAAGAATCTTCTGTGACATGCCAGCTTTAGCTGATCGAGATAGCATTCTTCTAAAGGATACCAGCCTAGAGAATGCTTTAATATGCCAGCCACAGCAAAGGAACATCCATGGTCGAATATTTGGAGGTTTCTTGATGCATCGTGCATTTGAATTGGCTTTCTCCACAGCATATGCCTTTGCTGGATTAGTTCCTTGCTTTCTAGAAGTTGATCATGTTGATTTCCTAAGACCTGTGAGTTTTTTTCTCTATCCTTATAAAATTATCAAAATTTGACTAATACATGAATCTGTATGTTTCAACTACAGATACTTGCAAAAAAAAAATGTTACAGGAGTTTCAATTTGTTTGAAGTGAAATCAAAATCTAGAGTAATTTATGTTTCATTTCTGTTTTAAATCTGTGGAGGAAAGAGAGGGGAAAGGAAGTATTACAGGTACGACAGTGTTTTTCAGGATGAAATTTAACATTTAATTTTGTGATGTGAGTGGTTCTAGGACCTTATGTGTGCTTACAATTTTCCATACATTATGATCCTGCAAATGCATTTCTGCTCTTCTATTTCCATGGAACTTATCCCCCACTTCAAACTTGATTTCCCTGTTTCAAAAGGACAAAAATAATGAAAACAAACTATTGGTCAGTCTCATTTGTCATAAAATGAACTGTTGAACAGGTTGATGTAGGGGACTTTTTGCGTCTCAAATCTTGTGTTCTGTACACGGAGATTCACGATCCTGATCAGCCACTTATCAACGTTGAAGTTGTTGCTCATGTTACACGACCCGAGCTACGTACTAGTGAGGTTAGTCTTTACTGACCTGCACTTTAGACACTACATAACCATTACTCAGTTGCTCTTTTAAATTTTGCAACTTCAAAGTTATTGAAGATTGTAATCAGCTTTGTCTGTTCTGTTCTTTTATGTGACTACAGGTATCAAACACTTTCCATTTCACTTTCACTGTCCGTCCAGAAGCCAAGGCGATGAAAAATGGATTTAAACTTCGCAATGTAGTACCAGCAACAGAAGAAGAAGCATGGCGTATATTAGAGCGCATAGATGCTGACAACTTGAATGAATTCTTCAGAACATAAGATGAAAAACAACATTTAGCTCGTAAAGTATTTAAAATATCCACCACTAATTATGTGAGCAGAAGTTCAAAGATTAGCTTTTATATAATAAATTTTTCTGCGCATGTTAGGGGGGCACTAGTGTGGCTTATATGTCTGGCATTGTTGGACTGATAGAAGGAAACTGGTGCTTAGACAAGTATATGAACCTGAAATTCATAGGCACCTGCTGTTCAAGTAGTATGAGGAAAACATATGTAAAGTTGATGAAGGAAAGTTTACATTGAATTCTGTAGAATCAGATAATCAATTATGGCTATAGTGAGCCACGTTTGTTATGCAATGAAGCAAGGGATATTATTACTTAGAAATCTAGAAGATAGTTTTACATGCTCCTTAGTTCACCTTACTCTTTAAGTAGAGTCTCATTTATAAGTAAAAGTCAAACTGCGCTATTTTGCTTTGCATCAGGTGCTGCAACTTCGATAATGTATAGAACATGGAATTTGTCTTTAATAAATAAATTAAAAAAGTAAACAGAGAATAGCAATTAGGCTTATATCTTTAGATGTTTAAGTTCTTTGCAAATAGATTAATAAATATTTAGTGAAACTAAAATATTATATATGGACAAAAACATCCTTAAGTAATACCTTAGTCTTTGATGTTTGCACCATTAGTAGTGGGATAGTATTAAATAAGGGTTTTTTTGAGAAAAAATATTAATTAGATTTTAAAATTTTAAAACATTAATTATTTTAAAAAATACATAAAAATATGGAAGGAGATAATGCATTCCTTGATTTTCGAAGGAAGTCTTATATATCTAAGTCACATGTTTATATGCCTCAAATATAAATGATATGTTTGGATACTCGTTTGAAGACCTCAAACATACTTTTCAAACCCAGAACTCAGTTTTTCATTATGTTTGAATTCTTTTAAAATTAATTTTGTTACCCACGATTGGGACAAAACTTAGTTTGGATCAGAAGCAACAATTAGGTTGCTTTTAAAGCAGAAGTACTTTTGATTCTTTTGATTTGTATATTTATGACAAAAGCAAGAAATAAAAGTACTTTTGATTTGTATTATCCAAACAAATTCAACTGTATTCCTGATTTTATTTTTTTTCAGTTAAATCTCTACAATATCACTTCCTTCTAAGTTTTCATCTTGAAAAATAAGAAAGTTTCCATAAACGTGGTTAAATGGAAAAACAAACGCACCCTCTATCCATGAGAGTATTCTGTTTGCCACATGAGCATCAAATGCAACAGTGATGATAAAAGTAAGGCAAACAATTACAGACAACAAGACCAGTAAAGGGTGAGTCAATATTCTGCCATCAAATCCACATTAAGCATATTCCTGATGTTGAGTTGAGCAAGGATGAGAATTACTAATTTACTACCACTAATATCAAGCAATAAGCATTCTCATAGCTGTCAAGTGTCAGAGAATCACACATCAGAAGAAAATTTCATGTTGCAATATACGACAAGTACGGTGTACGGGACTATGGCTACGGGTATTGAGGTTTTTTATTTTCTGAGCTTGATACCAAATTGCCACTGTCAAAAAAGTGATAAACTTTCTTCGAAGATTGTGAGCACACACTAAAGGGTGAGTATTTTTCTTTCAACACGAGTTATTACATATCCGATGATTAATTAGGATTCAAACTTCCAAACACTTGATTAAGAAACACACATTATAGGGTATTGGGTAGAATAAATAAGTAAATATTTCATCCATCCCTAAATATAAGATTCTTTTTCAATTTATTCGTCTCTTTTTATAACACTATTTTCAAGTTGTATTTTTCATTAATTATTTTTTTACTTAAATATCTTTTTATTACTCTACAATAAATATTATATATTTAAAAGATATATATTATCTCTCTTTTATAGGAAAATTAACACACATTAATTAATTAGATGTAAAAACAATTAAGTGAAAAAAAAGATTATCAGTCCAATAAATTTAAATGTAATTTTGGTAAAATAATAGAAATTGTTAACAAATTTAATAATGTTAACTATATTAACCAACTTTTTAAAAGGATGTGAATTAGTTACAAAACTCTTATATTTAGAGGCAAACAAAGTATAATTCTTTAAAAAAATAGAATGTGGATATGAATATGAAAATACATATTTAGTTAAACTTATTTATATATTTCTTGATATAATTACTAATTGATATTCATATTGATTTGTCATCATTACAGTATTATAACTTTTCTTTAATACCCTAAAAAAGTATTATAATTCGAGTTTCCATAATAAATCTCAATCCAAAGAAAATGTATATATAAAATAAAACATTTTTTTTTCTGAAGATCCCTCCATACGCAGAAACCAAATTGGAGTCTGCAACTGACCCATCTCATAGTTTCACCCAACCTTACTTAGATTAGATGTCTCATGTCTGTATAGTTCAACCTAATTGGAAAAAATAATAATCACTTATTCTTATACAGAACGGCTCTTTTATTGAAATTCTTTGCGCAATATCCAGAATCATGATTGTAGGATAATGTCAATTGCAAGCAAAGGTTATCTCTAACTGAAGCTTTTTTGTTGGAAATAATTGAAATGCTTTGTACATGCTTACAACAACCTTATCGTACATATCCAGTCTTTTTTTCCCCCAAAGAAAATCTTTTACTCTCTATATAATCTACATAAACTGAAATCTTTTACAAGGATTTTTACAAATTTAACGAGAGAATAAATTACAACAATTTTGGCCAGACCATGCAAGCTCTGACCAATCAAAAATCATCTGGGTTCCAGGTTTTTAGGAGAAGATGCAGCCAAAAAGTCACTTTCATGAGTGATATAGCTATGGTGATGAAGATGAACCATCATCATCTGAAGAGTTATTATACCGTTGTCTCTCATGTAATCCAGGAAGGGATTGTGGAAGCATAGGGTTAACTGGCACAGGGAATTTATGAGCTGAACTAACCATAGTTCTCTCATTTATCATTCCAACTTCTTTGCAGACCCGGTCAAGAACTGCTAGGAAGTCTCTTACAACCATGAAGATTCTAAATGGATGAGCTTCTTCCTTTGTCAAGTTCCCACGAAAATACTCTGTAATCTCCTTCACAAGGGAGGAAGCAACACTTTCTTGGGCTTGAATTTTTGGAATTTCCTCCTCAGCCATTCTGATGAATTTGTTCATTGATTCTGTGAATTTCTGACTGCTTTCATCTGATGCCATGGTTTGGTTTAATTGCACAACCTCTGATATGCTAGCAATTCCTTTGGAAAGTTTCAAGACATCACTGCTGAGAACTTCAGAATCCATAGCAGCTGCCTTCTTCACATTTGCTAGCTCGGAACTCAGGCTTGATACAACTTGTAGTCCAAGCCTCCTACACTTGGCATCTTCACTCAAAGTAGAGCTTGGAGTTTGATTAGTGCCAGAGAGACGAGTACCTTCGGTTTGGATAATTTCCTGTACAACAAAATGCAGTAGAGTGGTTTTCCCATCTGCGCCTTTGACGTCAACCAGTTTGAGAAGAGTATCAAGTTTGAATGCCTCTGCATCCCCGCGGTTGGTCCCCACATTCATGCGGTTCCCAGTTTTAAGTACAGCCTCCAGAAGCTTCAAGAACATTCTACAATGTCGCAGCTCTTCACAGGCAGCCTGCAAAAGCACCAATCAAAAGATGAAGAAACTAGAAGCCATGAAATGCAAGGTAAACTTGCCAGACAAGAACATAAGGAACATAACTGGATTCTTCACCTCTTATGAGAAAACTATAATGAAATAAAATGAGAATAACAGCGAGGCAGACAAGACTGAAATGTAAACATGTTTTGCTCCTATTGACTTTTAAAATGCAAGTAATTGTTGAAGTAGTACACTATATAAGCATAACAGGAATTGAAATGACCTTACACCCAAGGTCATACCTTTTTTTTCAATAAATTTAATAGGTCCTTTTCAATAAATTTAATAGATCTAAGCTAAAATATCAGAAACTAAGTGTTCACTGTAAGTATTCAATAATTCCTCACAACTGAAAAAAAAATAACTTCCTAGTTCCTACCAAGTACCAACTATTTTAAAAAAAATGAAATAGCTATTCATGTTTATAACATTAGAAGTTTCAACAAAATCTTGTATTTACTAGAAGCCTTCAGAACATCTATTTATCACCTTGACAATAGCAAGAATAATCCTCGAGAAATAAATATAAACCAGTATGAGTGTGACAGATTACCTGTAGAGTTTGAAAGGATGTCCTAAGATACTCCACTTCAGACTCAAAATTGGCTATGTAAAGCATTGCTTCAATCCTTTTAAATGCAAAAGGTACATCAAGCACTGCCTTCAAAAAAAATTCAGCCAGACCAAGCTTGGTTGGTGAGTCATCTTTATGTTCCTTCAACTTACGTTCTTCTTCCTTGCTTGGTGCCATTCTTAATAAGCTTTCAAGCAATTCTGTTCCAAGTGTATCTGTACTACCTGTAGAAAGGTAAATTGAATTTGGTGCATCATCAGGACTACTTTGAAATAAACCAGCAAGTTAACAAAATTTTCCACTACCTTCAATTGGTATTTATTGATCACAGATATCAATCTACAGTTTTATTTACACTCGCATATAAGAAACATACATATTCTTTTCTCAAGAAAGAAATGCACCTAAATTCTACAACACAACAACAGCATAGGGAAAAGGATATTGCCAAATTACTGCAAACTAATCCTGCTGTTGTCTATAATAATTACAAATCTCATCAATTGATTCTAGCATTGTGACGTGCATAAGTTCATTCCACTATAAAGAAAACGAGGAAAACGAGGCTGTCAAAAGTTCTTAATAATGAATTGACTACTGAAATACTTCTCCTTTTCCTTAAATAATGTCCCAATGTGTACAAGGAGTAGTTTAATTACAGGGCCAACATATCAATCAATAACTGCCAGCCTACCAAAAAAACTATAGAAAATTATGTCACAACTTCGGGCAGGAATAGGAAAATATACCTTCTAAGAGTGCTTCACACACTTCTTCTATAGTGACATTAAGTGCTTTCAGCAAGATTGAAATATTCTGAGACTTTTTAGGATCGAGTACTCTTTCCTCCTGATTCAGCTGGTGAAAAACTGAGTTCGGGTTTGGTGTGTTCACTACAAGCAATGTTTCAATCATTTTCTCATTCAATCTGCAGCCAACCCAATTCAATGTACTCAATTCAAGAACTAAGCACCATCCACAAAATGAGGTAAAGAAATCAAGAAAAAGACTCATAGTTAAACAATAAACACCATCATGAAATATAATATTTCAAATATTTACATCCAATTTCAGAAGAATACCAAACATATACATAAAAGGCTGAAAAGTTAACAAACATTGGAGTTGGAATCTTACTTAAATGAGCTGGAATTCATCTGATCCCACACCATTTCACGATCAGAGGTGGTTCTTACATTGTCCCAATGCAGGGGCTTCAATTTTGGTTTACTAGTCTCTTCAATTTCCCCCAAACTCGCCGGCAACTCGACATTGGTTCCTTGGTTTTGCAACACAAAAGGCCTCGAAGGAGGCAACAATTCTGGCGGCCTTGAAACCGGTGTCGAGGGCCCCAGTGCAGGCGCTGGCACTCCCCACTGCTTCCTTTGCCGTGGCAATGGTGGCGGCGGTGGCGGACCAGAACCCGGAATCTCCCAGTGCTTCCTCTGTGGCAAAGGTGGAGGAGCCGGAACCGTTCCAATTTCATCAAAGGGTGGTGTCAGTGATAGCACCGGAAGATTCCCGTGTTTCCTCTGCGGCGCAGCAGCACCAAAAGAACTTGTTCTCAATCCATTAAAAGTTCCCCTTTCGGTTTCCGGTGATGACAATAGGGCGGGTGACAAAGGCACCGATGACAAACCCGGTAACATTAGTCCGTCGGAGACACTCGACATTCTCGGAGACTGATCGAAAGTGTTATTACGTGTCACCTTCTCCGGCGAAGAGGGAAGAGAAAAAGCCGAAGAAGACGAAGAAGCATTAGATAGTCTCGGTGGTGGTGATGATAATGCATTTTCATTTTTCTCCAACGTTCCTTCATGTAATGATGATGATGATGATGATGATGCATGTGCATGTGTACATGCACTTAGTGCTTCATTTGAATTATGTTCAGTAAAAACCCTATCTGGTGTTGAACACAACGAAGGAGAAGAAGAAGATTGCACGTGTTGGTGGTTGTAATTTTCAGGAGACTTTGGCTGTGTTCTCCGGGAACTCGAACTCGCCGACGGTGAATTCGCGATAGAGTGTGAACTTTCCGGCGAGGCGGAAGAAGAGGAAGAGCACGAACTAGAGATGACGCTTCTTCCTCCGGCGGCGAAAATTCGCCGGGAACCCGATCCGGTTCCGCCGGAGCCTCCCAACGAGGAGCCTCTCGGCGAGTAAAATTCCTCATCGTCCTCCCCCTCCTCCTCCGCGGTGGTAAACCCTGCCTCGTCGCACGGAGGCGGCGGCAAGGAAGCTTGTCTAGCAAGCGGCGGAAGTGGCCGGAGCTCCGGCGATTCCATTTTCTGGTCGCCGCCGGCGTCGGAGACGTCGGCGCTATCGTCAATTACGTGCGAGTTAACTGCAGTTCCTAGGTATAGAAACTCGGAGCTGGCGGAAGACGTGTGCCGGAGCTTTCGAGTTTCGACGGCGGTTTCGGCATTGTGCCGGAGCAGGCGGAGGTCGGTGTCGGATCGGATAAGTTTGCCTTCGGCGGCGAGGGGATGATTCCGGCGACGGCGGTAACAGACGGCGGCGGAGATGATTATAGCGAGGACCGCGGCGGCGACGGCGGAGAGAGCAACAGGGAGGAGTTTGTTGGAGGAAGAATTGGGTTTGGGAGAGTGAGGGAGAATGAGAGAGGAAATGTTGGCAGGGAAGGAAGCAAAGGTGATTGGAGAAGGAGGTGGAGGGGAAGAAGGGTATAATGGGAAAAATGGTGATTGTGTTGTAGTTGTAGCTGTTGTTGGTGTTGGTATTGTTGTGGCAGTGGTAGAGGTTGTGGGAATGGTAGATGATGGATATTTTGGATTTGGTTTTTGTTTTTGGCTTGAAGGAGAAGCATGAAGAGGTTGTGGTTTTGGTGCTTCAGAAGGTGGAAGAGTACTGGTTAAAGGAACAACGGTTTCATGGAGGATCCTTCTATTGAGGAAGAAGGGTTGGGATGAGGCTAGTTGTTGAAGTGCACATAACAAGAAGAAAAGGAAAAGGTAAAAGAAGAAGGCTTGCATTGTTGTGTGAAGTGAGTGAGTGAGTGAGGGTTTGAGAGTGAGAGAGATAAGTAGTAATGGCAGTGGGAACTTTTGTTGCAGAGAAGGAAGTGATTTAGAGTGTGAAAAGGTTGAATTTTATGATGATGAGATGAAAAAGGTGAGAGAGTGAGTGAATTTAGGTGGTTTTGTGTTGTGTTGCATACAGCTAAGATTCTCTTGGTCGTTCTGTTTCGCTTTCACTACTTCAAGGTTCCACGTTTGCACTGTTCCAGGGCCTATGCAACTTCTTCCCCTCTCTTGGGGGTTTTGATTTAAGTGCATGCCACTACAACCCAATCATTGTTTCTCCTTTCTCTTGTCTTTTTTTCTTTCTTTCTTTCTCTCTTTTTCATTTCCTTTTTTACCTTTTGACATTCTTGGTTAATTGGTATATGCAAACAAAGTAATGGGCGCTATTGATGAAGATTTTTATGTGTATTTGGTATAGAACATTCAACATTATCATCATATCTGTTGCTTTGAATAAGTGGACAACGAAAACGGTTAGTTTTTCTAATCTTGAGATTGAGTTGTTTTTAAAGTGAATGTTTAGCAGTGGGTCACATAAATAATACGAAATGTACTTAATGTTACAGTGTAGGTGGCATGTCTTAGATTCAATATATCTAAAATTCTATCCAATTAACTACTTACTTATATAGCTTAAATAGGTCAACAATTATATAATTTTAAAATACTGTAAAAATAATAACAAGATAATAAAAACAATACTATTATTATACTAATTATCTATTAATTTATCCAAGAACCTGCATTTGCAAAATAGACTCTTCCTTCAACAATTGCATGACAAAGAGAAAACATTATATTTACAATCAGCTAGTTCGTACCATTAGCTAATAGTCAAACCGACAGACTGTTCAGTAGAAAAAACGCAAACAATAGTACTAAATTATGCCAAAGGCTGGGTAGTGTACAGTAGGACTTAGGAGTAGCCTTGATCTTGATTTTTTTTTAATGTTCATTTTAAAAAAGAAATAAAGAAGATTAACTTAATTTAAATGAAGTGTTTTGTTTTTTCTTAGAATTGAGTAAGAACAAGTAAAACAACTATGCTTCGCTCTACTTTGCTACCTGGTCTAAACTTAGGGAAACAATGAAATAAATCACACTTTTCAGCGCATATATATGCTTTCATCTTTGGAGATAATATTAGGTATTTTAATCATCGGAGATTATATTATGATTATAAAGTTTCATGCCCTTGATGTTATCTTTAAGGCACTCACTTAATGTAATGCTGATGCAGGGATTATATTAAGAAAGTAAATGTTTGATTGTCTCAAATTGTAATTTGCTATGGTTTCCTTTTTCTCATTTCTCGAAAAATAGACTTTGGGTTCTACTTTGACGCCGCGCGTGAATTAAATATCCTTACTATACTTAAAAGAATAAATGGGAGCACTTTTTAGTTTGACAAAAGACAAACGAAGAAAGCCAAAAATATACTAACTTCCTTAAAGTCCGGGGAAAGATGTTCAATTGTTCATCAACGAAAATTAACCATGGTCGCAAAATCTCTAGAGTAGTGCGGTGAAAAGTTGTCTTTTTTTAAAAATAAGGATGTGATTTTCATTTTTTTTTTTCTTCCTCACATTTCATTCTTGGTCTCAGGAATGTAAAATTTTGATAAATTTAAATTTGCATGTCACACGAGTTTATCATAGTCCAACTCTTTTGACTATCACTGTTTTCAAGATAAATAAAATTATGGATTTGGTTCAGCCTCGTGTGAAGCAGGGAGGAGCTAACCAAATGATTACTATAAAATACAAATTAAAAGTAGGATATATTATGTTTTAGTATAAGTGAAATGTAAAAAAATTCATAAAAAAGTAATATCATCTTTTTAGAAAGCATTAGTCCCTTTATTTTTCAAACCAAGTATATTCTTTTTAAATAAAGACAATCTCATCAAATAAAATATATGTATATTATTGTTTTTTTTTTAAATTTGTGGGGTAGCCATAAACCTACCTCATTCTTGTATTTGCTGAGCTAAAAAAAAACTATCAAGGATAGAAAAAAAATCATAATTCCTAGATCTTACGTGCTCCCACTATTGAAAATTGCCTCTTCCTATAAAGATACGGACATAAAGGAATGGTTGGGTGCTTTTTATATGTACCTGCCTTTACCATATTTAAAGGCTGGAGTCTACTCAGAGTGAAGCATGGAAGAAATGAGTATACAACATTGGATTTTGGAGCAATGATAGGAGCAATACTATTGTACAAAATCTAGCTTAGACAATCTACATCTTTTATGGGAGAATCTTCGACTTAAATAAGAGTATCTTTAGTGGTAGATCTTAAATTGGGATCTTAGATCACTTTTTAGTGGATCCTATAGTATCACATAGGATTAAAAATCTCTCTAATTTTTTCTTTTAATGGTAAATCTCATTTTAAGATCTTAGGGAGAGAGAAAGAGAGAGAAAATTTATTCTTTTTTAAACAATGTGCAGATCTTGAGGGATCTTGTACAAGAACTCATTCTCCATGTTGGAGAACTCTCCACTTCCTTTATTGGGAGATCTTATGAAGATCAGATCTTGAACTCAAGATCTTTGCTTAAGATCTACCACTAAAGATGCTCTGCCTACATTGTTTATTACAATTCTTCAAGCTTAACATTGTAAATCAACAACCCGAATCATAGCCCTTCGATGTAGAAATAGAATCTCAACCCACATTGTGAATTACTGCCCCTTTGGACTAACATCTTGCATCAACGATGTGAATCACAACCCTTGAAGATGCAGAATAGAGCTTTAGAACACTACAGAGTTTCTTCATCCTTCACCATAGTAGTACAAAATGCATCGTTTCTAAATTATTACTGTTTCAAATTATTTATAAATAACTTAAAATTGAAATTCTCATTTTATTATATAAAATTATTGTTCAAATTATAATTAATACACAAAGACACTATACGATTAACTAATATCCATATCAACACATTAAAAATGAAATTGCAATTGAGTAAAAACCAAAGCCCAGTTGTATCAATTGACAGTGAAATCTAGAAGAAAAGAGGAGGATTCATATGTAACTAATATATCACATTAATCCCATAAACTGTTTTTTATATACTATATATATATATATATATATATATATATATTATGAATGCCCACCATCTTTTATTTTTATTCTTACAAAGATGCAACATTTAATGGATTTAATAATTACCTTCATTTTTTCTTCAAATTTTTTTTTATGCCAATCTCCTAAGATCTATCAATCAACAAATTCACTTCTCATTGTTGCTAAAATTTTGTTTAAGAGTATAAATACTAAACATCTAAATTGATTCTGCTTGTACAGTGTTTATGGATTGCGTGCTTTACACTCTCTAAAACTCAACAAGAGGTTGAAAAAGAATAATTGTAAGTTTAGAAATAAACGATTTCACAGTCACCAAATTGTCTTTCTGTCTTTACAGAAATCATTTCTGCCAAACAGAGGTCAGTTGAGTATGGTATAACCAACAAAACTATTGTGGCTTTGACGGAGTTGGAGATGATGGTGGCTTCAAATCCGGGTACTGCAAAGAAAGAAAGAAAAAAATGGGGAGAATTCTCATTTTATCAGAGAACGGGATTCCAAAATATAAAATGAAAGAAAGCAGTACGACACACACACTTCACAAACATGGATATTTACTGTGGCTCTGTTTCATGTTTTCGAATCATGCAAGCAAATATCAAAATGAAATCAATCAAATTTATCAAGATGTTTATAGTCTTTTTCCATTATTTTAGTATATTGGGCATATATAAAAGAGAACACAAATGTATAGACTGGATCACTATTATCGGAACCAATCTATATACTCCAATGGACATCTCTATCCGAAGTTGTTATAATTTCATTCAGCATCTTTCAGTCTTAGTTATAATTTCTGATATGAGAGGTTTCTAAACTGTCATTTTAATTCAATACATCCTGTTTTTCTTCCAGATTTCTATCGTTTAAACCATTCTCTATTGTCTTCTAGCCCATAATGGCTTGGGAGTTGGAATATTACTTCAATCATTGAAAGGATGTCAGATTGTTGTCCAGCCAAAAATAGAACAATGAAGTAGCTCACTGTAACCAAAGGAAAGAAAGAAAAATGCTAACTATAGTGTAATGTATAGGCCACCTGATTTTGTTTTAAGTAAAGAGAGGATAAGACTCCGAAAGAAGGAAAAAGGTAAAATGAGTTTCTTAGACATCACATCACAACTAAGCCATCAAAAAACTGAAAGTAAAATTTTTGGGATTGCATCACTTCCCTACATGATTGATAGTGAAACTATTTCTCGAGTATATCAACATACCTCAACTGTGTTTTCCTATGATCGGTTATCATGTTAAACAGTATAACAAAACCATGGACATAAAACACCAGTTACAAGCTTCACGCAGTAGAATATAAATGGCAGCTTAAACAATAGAATTTGGGAAGAACAGTAAAGATACAATGAAGTGGAACAATAAGAAAGAGGTATTCTAAGGTTTAGAACCCCTTAGATTTGAAACTTTTATAATACAGCTAAAAGATGCTGAATACAAATCCTTAATAGTATAATTTATACTGGGGTTACTTACATAGTACTAAACTTAGTCCAATAAGCCTAAATAACCTTAAGGTCTACACCTCATTAAAATATCACATTCTTGTCATGTGGCAACTAACTATTCAGAAAACACATTAAATTCAAAACAAAACAAACTGAAACAAATATGTATAGTATAACTAGATTACTTAAGAAATTGATCCTGCACCAATGGTGCATTTAAGCCAACCTGATAAATATGGAGACAAACAAATCATACCAAAGTCATGCACTGTTAGAACATGAAGAGACACAATATGAGCGAGTTGAGGATAACATACATTGGGATAAGGAGAGGAGGATGCTACAGAACCAGTTTTCACTTCTGGAATGGACTCTACAGAGCTTTTTGCACGACCATAGTCTGTTGTTTGGTTTTCAACAGAAGATATATCTTGGGATAAGGAACTCTTATTGTTACTATCATTTTTCTGGATGGCTCCATTTCCATTTGTGTCGAGTTTCTTTGAAGCTTTTACCCTTTTTCTTATATGCACAGAAGGGGGCAAAAGGGAATCCTGTATAGCCTGCAACAATGAAGACTCTGTTACCTTACTTTGAATAGATTTTCTGCAGCCAGATACATACATTCCTTTGTTGGCATCAACTTGAAGTGCGAAGCTGAATTACTAAATTTGACTTTTGAATCCCCTGCTTAGATCTTTCTATAGACTCTAAAAGGTAAGAATCTTTTATAGCTTCATGGGCGTTTTGATGAAGAGAATGAAGAACACCAACTTACATCCAATTTAATTATTTAAATAGTTTTTCTAAGGTGAAGAAAAATATGTATAGAATGTAGACAGATGTTCATTGTGCACATTCTGCTAAACAAACAAGTAAAAGAAAAGAGAAGAGAATGGTCATACCATCCAACCTTGCTGGCCTCTAACTCCACCTCTGATTGCATAGGCCTCTTTGAAACCATTCTTGAATAGTAACTCAGCAACTTTCATGGAATTACCGTCAAAACTACCTTACACACAAAAGAGAAACAAGTGAGGAATTCTGCAGACATGTATAGTATTTAAAGAAATGCTGTACTCTCATTAAACATGTGACTCCTTTGATCTTAGTCAGAGTTATACTACGAAGTACAAACAGATTTCTTCCCAATCTTTAGTAAAATGTAAAATGTGTAGGGAAAAACACATAGGTGAAATGCCATAGTTAAAACAAATAATCCAATTGTAGGATACACATAAAAGCATATCAATTACTTCCACTTAGCAACTCTTAAAATTGAAGGGACTTTTCTAGGAAAACACCAGTGTCATTCCAGCATAAGGCAAACTAAAGAATCCAGAATATCATATAAATGATCAGACACTTTTCCCACTTATGTTCTAAACTCCAAAACCAAATTTCATCTTCTTTTTTTTTCTTTCTTTTATTTAGTTTGCCTTTCCATGACTCAAAATTTTCATCTAGTTAGACCAAGTTAGCGCGGTTCAACTCAGTTTATCAGACTAACTTATTCAACTTTGTGACATGTCTGTAAGAAATGTCATGTTGACATGTTGTTAGCCAAAATTAACATAAATAGTGCAAAATTCAGTCTATCAGAGACACTTTTTTAAGGGCAAAAGTGAAACCAAAAAATTAAGACGTTTAGCCTTTCCTTTTTCCACCTCAATCACACCCAAGTCAGAATTCAGTTTCAATACACAGAGTTTTTATTTACCTGTCCAAAACACATATAACAGTGTTTGGCGCGTCCTTGAACCTCCCCAAGACCTTGTTCACAAACTCATCCTCATTCCCATCCTCAGCGAACTCGATCTGCGCCACTTCCTTCTCAAACATTTTCAAATTCGGCGACTTCAGAAACCGCACGTTCTTCTCGTCCCTTATGTCCAGCAGCTGCGCATTCGGGTCATCGCGGAGCTTCCTAAACGCGTCAATCGCCGACACGAACTTGCACTTCTTCAAATACTCTTCCGCCAGAGGAATCACCACCAGCCAAATAAAGGTGCACCCGGCGACGAAAAACGGGTAGCGGTTGAAGAAGTTGTCGATGGAAATCAGAACAGATTCGAGGTTGATTTTGCCGGCGTCGTCGGAGGCCACGTCAGCGGCTGCGTCAGCGAGGCAGGGAATTGGAGTGAAGAGGTTGAGCATGGTAAATGAGAAGAAAGGTTTTGCTAAGGGGTTTTGGAGTGCAGAAAGAGAGGGTAATTGGGATTTAGGAGAGTGTGGTGTGCTATGGTTTGAGAAATGGGAGAAGGGTTTGAAGGTGGGGAATTTGTGGGTTTTGGTGGAGAGTGGATAAGGGGAGAGGAGAAGAGACAGAGAATCCATGACTGGGAAATGCTGCACACTCACCTAAGTGATCCTTTTCTGAAAGAAAGCATAGAGAAAGGGGTAGTTATACTTGACATTAATATATGCATCTTATCTTATGTTATGCAGGAATTAATAATTTATGGTATATGACTATATGTAGTGGAACCGAGAAATATAAGTATGTAGTTTGGTTTATTTAACATTACTTTCCATACCTGGTGTTTTGGATGAAATTGGTTATTTTATTTGAAATAATAACAAATATATTAAATTTTATACATAAGAAAACATTATGCGAATATTCTATTCAAGGATTCCAAATTTGGATATGGAGTAATGTGTAAATACTTTTTTATTTACTTTAGTTATTAATACAATAAATGTATATTAATAATTAAATATATTATTGTTCAAAATATTAACAAGTTAAACAAATTAGATGAACCAATTATTTTATATGTTTATTAAGTGTGTAAGATTAATTGGGTAATTTCTTGAAATAGTTTCTTTTATAGATGAAATAGTTATTAATATATTAAATAAATGCATGTATAGAACCAGTTGAGTAATAATAAAGTAAAGTTTAATTTTTATGTCCTAACTTTATAAAATAATTTTATATTTTTATCTAATCATAAATTATTATTTAAATTATTTTAAGATAATTATTTTAAAAATCAATAAATTTATCATATATGATAAATTATGATTGGATAATTTTGTAAAACTTTTTACACCATCAGAATATAAATTTTTTCTAATAAATATTTATACCTACATATATTCTTATAAAATAAATTAATAAGTAAATACCCTTATTGGAACCTATTTATGGGATAATTTCCCACTTCATCATGGATATTTTGTGCATATACTTATTAGATTTGGGTCCAATTATTATCGTTAACAATTATAATATTTATTCACTAATTTAACAACTGCTTAAAGGGGATATGTACCATATAGTCAATATACAGGAATTTTTAGGGTTTTTTCTGTAACATTGTACTCAATATGTAATGTGCCATATAGTTTGTTTTTTTTACCAAAATGTAACATATAGTTAAAGGGGATACTAATGATCTACAATTGAATAAGTAGATTCGCTAAGCAGTATTCATAATTCTTGTGTACCCTGAATTCAATAGAGTTTGGTAATGAAGATCTCGGATGCACATTTTGTTATGAAGGGTTGACTTGTTTATTCTGTAAGTAGCGTATGACTTCTTTTCTAGAGCCATCGGATCTACTTCATTTTGATGTGTACGAAAAATTTAGTTGAGAGGAGTCCCAATTATACATATACACACATTTATAAACCTTAGTACCTTACATGTATGAACATTACCAATGCAAAATTCAAAACCAGATGTTTTCTACACATTTCTGAACTTCTTTCCTGTACATGTATGAATTTTGTAACTTCTAGAAACCGGATTTGAGATTCATGCATATCAAAGTTTTTTCTTCAAATTGCCAAGGACTTCTTCCATGCATGCCTTGTAAGCTTCCATGCCTGGAACATGCTTTGCAATGTCTAATCCCACAGTCATCCATTTCTTCCCCACTTCAATCTGACCCAACCTCACTGGCACTGCTGCTCGGTTCCATGCAGTCATGCCAAGCCACTTTCCTTCTTCAATTGGATACTCATCTTCCTTCAAACCAACCATTATCCTATAGGCTTGCTTGTACATGCTATATACAAGATCATCATCTGTATCACCCTTGTGAATGCTGGCAATGGATATAAGCTTGCGCATAACAAGAGCAACATTTTGATAATCTGGAGCTGCTGATGAAAGGAAAGATGAGAGGCATTCACTTAAAGCAAAGGAGGCTACTTCATGATTCAACCGTGGTCACCGTGAGGCAGCGAGACCTATTTGAAGGAGGTGATGGGGTTTGCAAGCCTTGGAACTAGCAAAGCTTTTCACATTGAGAAGTTGTGATCCTAAGTCATTCAGCCTGCCTTGTATATCATAAGCACAGAAAGTGTATATGAAAAACAGTTCAGGCTCAATGGTATTAATTTGGTCACTGTTAACAGAGTTCCTGGCCGAAATTGATTTTAGCATCTGCATCCACACAAGAAGGGAGCGAGAAAATATTCAACAGAATTCAAAATTAAAATATAACCTAAAAAGGAATTAGTTTTATAGCGTGAAACATCCTATTTTATGCATCATGTCAATCTAAAAGACTAATGCATCAAGCAAAATGAAGGTGGTTACATTTTCATACCTGCCCTGCTCTATCTAGCAAGTGTAAAGCTTGCTTGACTTCAGTTTCTGACATCGAAGTCTTCTTTTCAAATTCTAAACATATCATTGATGACACAGAAAGCACTAACGATTTACAAACCATGGCATTGTTCTCATTATCAGACCCCTCAACTAGAGCATAAAAATCCGATGCCAGTCTTAAGAACTCAGCTGATAATTCATAGTTCCTATCCTGCCCCGTTTTTGTACTAAAGTTCCATGAAGTCACAGCAAACCAATTCCATTCCCGTCTTCCAACCTCCTCTTTTCCAAAGAAGCAATCAGGACCAATCTCCGATGCTCGTGTAAGGGCATGTTTTAAGAATTTAACAACTTGCTGTTCGTTACCCGGTTCTTGAGAGAGGACTGTCAGCAAGGTGCGCACAACTGTTACTTCTGCTGTGGGCATGGACTTCCCTGAAGCATAGAAGTTTAGCATACTTGATAGAGAAGCAACAGCAACAGGTAGAGCATGGCATGAAACAGCTTCCTGTGCTGCGAGAGAAAATCTGGTTGAAAGTCAAGGCATGTTGTCATCGCTTCAATTTGATTGATAGCACCTTGGTGGTCATTCTTTTGGAGATAAATTTTGAACTGATTTAAAACAAATGAAATGTCAACGTAAATTCTCATGCCATTCCTGTTACAAACATGATTCTAATGAGATGCAAGTGGAATTAGTTGTAAGTTGTAACCAGCTTAAAGTATTACATAGGATATCGAATGTATAGCGTCCACATAGGATAGCATCATAAATTTGTATGATGTTTTTACGCATACATATGGATACAAAAGCACCAACACACACGAAGAATGAGAGGATGGTACCTTAAGAAAAGCACAGACAACGTTTGGCTCAAGCTGCAGTGATGGAAAAGCATGGATACAAAACTGTCAATAGTTAATTGAAAATTAATGAAACGAATGCAAAACTGTGTGAAGAACAATACCTTTTCAGCCCCGTTGATGTATTCTTGAGCACGATCCAGATGAAGGAGACCAAGGTGGCAGAGACACAAAACTCTAAAGCCCTTGGCTCGAAGTATTCTGTTCTCTGTATCATATGGAATATATAGCATTGATTTTTCAAAGAGTTCCGCACTGGTCACATAATCTTTTGATTGAAAATGATCAGCAGCACTGAATCACATTAAAAAATGAGATCAGTTAATTCATTTGGAGAGAATTTCCTAACGATTGCAAAATGTTATGGAATGCAAATATGCATCAGGAAAACAGTAAAAAAAAAAAAAAAAAAAAAAAAAAAAAAAAAAAAAAAAAAAAAAAAAAAAAAGAAAAAAGAAAAAAAAAAA
>PYAF01000641.1:331884-356536 GCA_007407185.1 Glycine tomentella | reverse complement strand
AAAAATATTAATTTTATATAATTAGAATTTATAATAAATAAATAATTTCAAATTTATAAATTATATTATAATCAAATTTTAATAAATATTTAATTTGTGGAATGCATAGCCTAAGCTAACATACTAGTTATTTTCTATATTATTTTTGAATTAGAATAGCTATATTAAATGAGAGTATTTCTAGAAATTATTTGTTAACGAAAATGTTTTTAGGATTCTTTTTTTCTTCATTGATAGTATTTTTAGAGATTTTTCGTACATCTTATCTCTCTTTCTTTTTTTTTTGAGAGCAAATCTTATCTCTTAAATCTATCTTTTATACATTATTTTAATATTTATAAAATAAATCATCAATAATTAAAAATAACTTGTATCATAATATAAATTATTTATCACAAAACTCAAAAATAATTTATATGTTAAAAAAATTATTTATTACAAAATTTGATTATAATATAATTTATAAATTTGAAATTATTTATTTATTATAAATTCTAATTATATAAAATTAATATTTTTTCGTCTATATTACTAGCTAAATACTAGTTATATTTTAGCTCTACGATGAACAGTTTAATATGTAATACAAAATGAATTTAATTATTGATAATTTCATTTTTAAAAATGATTAAAACTTAATTCAGAGGTGAATATAAATAAATTAAATAGTGGATACCGGATAGACGCCGGGGGGGGGGGGGGTGTGATTAAGAAAATCAAATAGAATATACATAAAAAAATAAACAAGGATAACAATTTTAATTTGAGATAATTAAAAGAAAAACATGGTTAATCTCATTAATACACGTTCAATTTCAAATTGATTTTTCCTTGTAAAAATAGATTTGATGCAAAAGTTATTTTGTGAAGCAGTGAGAATATTTACTTTTATGTGTTGCAAGGTGGAGCGAGGAAGGAGGGTATTTTAGTACTTCCAGTGGCGCAATGAGAAATGATTAGAAGTGGAAAAACCTAATTCCCCCGCAGTTTTATTTGTTGTTCGTTCGGCAATGGAGGGACTCAAGGTATCCAAAGCCAACTTAACTGCATACATTCACCCTTCCAAAACCAACCAAGTTTCCCAAGCCATTCTCCGCCAACTCAGCTCCTTGCTTCTCACGTCAGCACCGCACGCTTCCTTCAAACGTCGCCGTTTCGCGCACCTCATCTCATCCTCCTTTTTAACTTCTTCTTCTTCCTCCCCCTTGCATTGCAGGTTCAGCGAAAACTTCGACGGCGTCGTTTTGGCCTACGATGTCAACTCGCTCGACACGTGCTCCAAGATCCTCCCCGGCATTCACCCTTACTTCGGCGTCAAACTCAAGGTCAATCTGTTGCTCTTTTCTCCCAAACCAGACATGCTCTTAGGTACTCTTTCTTTTCTTCTTCTTCTCTCTCTCTCTGCCTCTTTTTTTTTTTTTTCTTTTCAAAATAATGCCTCTGGTTAATTTAGTTAATAGTGTTCGTGATTGTTGTTTTGTTGGTTTCAGAAGGGAAGGTGGTTAAGGTTACGCAAGAGTCCATTCACGTTGTTGTGCTTGGCTTTTCCTCTGCGATTATAACTGAGAAAGATATCAGGGAAGACTTCGTGTGCAAAACGGTGAGTGACTCGCAATAATGTGATTTAGTTTATGGTTGCTACTTGCTTAACTGACGAGTGATTGATGATTAATTAGGGCCTGTTTGGATAAACTTCTCACAAACGACAAGAATATGAAAGAAAAATGAAATAAGCTTCTTCATAGACTAAAATTAGCTTATGCATAAGTTAAAAATAAGCTTTTGGAGAAGCTGATATGATATATAGAGCTTCTGCAAATTATCTTATGCATAAACTAATTTTAACTTTTTAACTCATGGAGAAACTTATTTAATTTTTCCTTCATATTTTCTTCCACTGCAAGTGCTTAAAGAGAAGTTTTTCCAAACAGGCCTAATAGTTCTAATTGTTTTAGCGGTTAATTACTAATTAGTGTTGTTGATATGGTTTGTGTGGTTCCTCTTTTTGTAGAAACGAGGGCAAGAGGTTTATGCCAGCAGGTCTCACAAGCGGCATGTGATAAAGGTCGGGACCATGATACGGTTTTTAGTCAAGAGGTGACATACTGTTAATTTGCTTCAATTAAGACTAATTGTGTAGAATGTATATTTGTATTGTGGAATTCGTTGTGACTTGAAATGTTGATGAGTTGATGCACATTTGTATCATCGGGTAGTGTCACCCTATGAAGCACCGATACTCTGAAGAAAAAAAAAAAAAATCAACGTATCGGATATACGTCCGATATCGATACCTTGGGGATATTTCATTTTAAGTATCGGTTTAGTCAAATATTTTCAAAAGACACTTTTTTAAATTAAAAAAAAAGGTGTCCTAAATAGAATGAAGTTTGTTCTTCCTCCATATCCATACACTAGTTGAGGTATTTATTAATTTTGTATGAATAATCTATTATTTATGCTTATGATTTTCCTTTTATTATATTTTATTAATATGAAATATACTCTATATAAAAAAAAATATTATTTAATACTAAGACGTATCGGGAATGTATCGAAATATTAATATTTTTGAAGTAACGTATCGACGTTTCGTATCGAAAACGTCGTATCAGTATTGGTGCTTCATAGGTGTCACCTATCCTAGTTGATACAATGAAGAAACCACAGAAACCTAGTGTTTTTCCCACTAGGCGGGGTTGGCTGCAGTGAAGAAACACCGTACTTGCAGAATCGTATGAGTAGTAACTACCAAATAGTGAGTAATAATTTTGCATGACTGTTTATAACTGTATGGTTAGCTGTAGAAACTCCACAGTTTTGACTTATTGATTGTATGTGAATATGTATATGTATTTGTGTTGTCATTTCGTTGAACTGATTAAAGCGAGCACTCATGCCATCTTATGCAAATGCAATAGGTATCATATAATTGTTCTATGTTTCTTTGTTATTTTTGTAGGGAATTTAGTTTGTGTTTGGTTGTTTCTGTAGTAGTGTAGATTGTAGAAGGAATAATATGAACATTACTTTTTTTCATAGAAATGGAAATTTATTAGAGACCAAATACAAGACACTAAATCAATGCAACTTGTGCGAATAAGATAACCTCCCAAGAAGAAAACTCAAGATATAGCAAGGATGATGAAGATGTCATGAATTGATAGTTTAAATACAATGACCCTGGATATAATTAAACACATAAATATTCTGAGTTGAGCATTTCATCTCATGATAAATCTCAATGATTTATCTTTTTTGCAGTTTTGATGAAGAAATACTTCATGTTTATGGATCTATGGTTCCTGATCACACAGGCAGCATTTATTGGTTGGATAAGAACTTGGAAATTGATTCCCATGTTGACAGGTTTTTCTCTTATAATGTAATTGTAGAGTCAAAAGAATATTTTTGAAAGTATATACATTCATGTTTAGCTGTCTTATAAAACTCACAGGAGTGAAAAGAAGAGAAGAATTGTGCCAGAACGAATAATGCTAGAGCAAGATGCTGTGGATGGGGAACTGTCAACCTTGGACATTATCCAAAAGAGCAAAAAATCAAAGAAGCAAAAGCACCAGGAGGAATCTTGTACCTTGGAGATTTGCATTTAGCTATTGAAACATTGGTTAGTGGAGTCTCTTGTGCTCACTATTTTTACATTAGTCTTGGTTGCATCTGAATCATAGCTCGGAAATAAGGCTTCTAGAATTGTATAGTTATTTCAATTTCTTTTTCATACAATAGTTGAATTTGGATTTCCAGCATCTATGTTTGTGTAACTTTATGTAGTATCTACTTTCTGCCCTGGAGAGTCTATAATTAATGCCTATAATAAGACAAATGGCATTGCATAGTAGCTAAATTTATGGATGGAAGAGTTTGAACTTGTCATCTGATGTCAAATATGTTTCATTCTTTTTCAAGGACAGGGAAAACAAATTGGCATGTCTATATTACCAAGGGGATGCTTCAGCACTTAGATGTCGAAAGGGTTATCTATGTTGCTTTGGAGATAGGTGCACTTGTTTCGTTTAGATCATAGTTCTTTCAGAATCTTTATGATGATAATTTACTGTATGGTTAAGATGCCTTAGGAGGTTTTCTGGTTGGCGTGGCAAGGGTAAAATGCCTTGGTGCATTTTCAGTTTAGGAATTACAGGTTTGCAGTCTTTTCCTATTACTAATAGCTTGAGTCCTTTAGGAAATGAGAACTATTCATGTATATCACTGAGCCCAGCCCCATTATTTAAAGAATGGTGGATTACTGAGTATGAAAAGGTTGCTTATTTTTCTTGGTTTGGTCACATCTGATGTTATATGCTGAAACGTTCTTCAAACTATCCTATATTGGTTTGTAGATTACTATGTTCTCTTTTGTGACAATTTGACTAGCTAACAAGGGAGTGATTTTGGCTTTTAAATTTACAAATTATAAGTGCTCACGCGTAAAGGTTGAGGAGGGGACCCCTGAAATAGATATTAAGCTTTGCATTTAGAAAGACTCCGTTTCGATAAGTATCTAAAACAAAGGCTTTAGGATAAAGTTTTTTGGTCCCGCATCCTCAATCAATGCTTTTCTTTTTTTCTTTTTTGCGAGACCAAACAATGTTTTCCTGTTAAGCTACCACTAACTTGCAATTTGCTAGTTTCTATATTTTTTTTTCATTGTTCCGTGTGAAATAATTTTTTTAATTATACTAAAGCAATTATTTCAGTAGAACTGAGTCTCAAGTTTTCTCTAATAATAGTCTCTGTTGTAGTAAAGATAGTTGGAGCAGTTGTCTCCGTTTGATCACTTTGGTTTCAACTATGGAAATATGTTATGAAAAAAGATAACCATAAAGTTTGATCGTAATCTATCATCCACATCAAAGAATCTGCAAGCAATATGGAGTATTATATACAGTTGGAATATCAATATTATTCTTGGAGAGGTTGTTACATAATTTTAAATGTAAGGTAGTATTCTAGGAGTCCTTGAATTTTGTTCTTTATATAATTCAAATGAAAATCACCAGGCCACTACATAGATTTGACTGTAATTTGAGGAGGTTAATTTAGCTGTTAAAAAAATGTTTGAGTTAGCTATCGATATTTGAATTTATTTTAAAAATACTCATCTAAAATTAATAGCTAAGTTAATCTCAATTACTCTGAGAAGGCAATACATTTGAGTAAATTAATTGTCGTAATATGTTCCGTGCTTGTTTCGGCTAGCCATCACAAAGTTCCCGTATCTAAATGCGTGTCGTTTTCACGGTTGAGGTGAAACCCAAACTCATTTGCAGTTTTCTCATTAGTAGTTGAAAAGGTCAAATAATTTGAGTTCGAGAGTTAGTACTAGAAAGCATACTATTTAGTGAAATAATGGGAAATCTCTTATTAATTTACGTAAAGTGAACCCGCATGGCACGTTGTGTCCAAATTTGGGTCTATGAATTTCTAGTGTCAATCTAAGATGATTGGTTTGGTATTTGGGATGGTGCGCAAGTTCTATGATGTTTCATTGTTATTTTTTTTTAGTCATGATGTTTCATTGTTTAATCTTTAATCCCTTTTCCCGTGCATTATTTCTTGTTGAGGTCATAAAAGTAAAAAATAAAAAATAAAAATAAAATCAAGAAATGGCATTTTGGAGACTAGAGTGACGTAAAGCTTTTCAGTTATTTTTTTTCTATTTTAAAGTTAATGTAAGAACAATAGTAAAAGAAATGAGACAATCGGGTCCTTGATCTCTGTAATAATTGTCCTATGTCAATCTCTAAAATGAATTATATTTGAGTCCGGTATATGTCTATATATATCAGGACAATAAAAAAATGAGACTTATAAAATGTTTTTATTAACTTTTTTTATACGGCAAGATTTTGAATAGCAAGTTGATTATGTTTTGTCTTTTTTTCGGAGAAAGACGATCAAAAAAATTTCCAATCATAATTCTTACTATCGGATCATCCATATAATATTAAAAAATGAATTCCAGATATTTGATATTTGGATAAACTTAATTAAATATTTATTGAAAATTTATTACTTTTTCAAAATTTAATTATGAACTTTAAACCCAAAAAATAATTAATTTGATTACATATGTACTTTAAAACTTTAAGTAATATTATTTTATACTAGTAGTCTAGTTAAGTTAGAAATATATAGAATATAATAACTTTTAAAGTTCTAAAATGACTCTTTATCTCTATTTTTTTCTTTCTAAATTTCTCAATATATATAGAGTATGGATAGGATGGATTAAATTAACTCTTTTCCTCTTAGGGGCCAAATAATTGTTGTAAAATAGCAACTAATTTTTTCCTTTATAAATAAGTATTACATTTGACAGTTGATTGTTATAATAGAATTTTACTTGTAATATTAGGAGTTCAAATACTGAACTCATCTTTATAGAAATGACTTTACCTAACTACAAGCTTCACCTTAAAGGTTAAACTCTTGATTTTATCCGTGAGAATTCTCAGTCAACGACTACTGATAATATATATATATATATAGCATTAGATATTGATTGTTAGATCTAATAAAATCCATTTGTAGATGTGAGAGGACTGTTTCTATTTAAGAGTAAAAAGAGAAAATTTTGCCCATTATAGGTTATATAGATAATTAAAGCTGTCTGATCACTTAAAAATTTACATAATGTTAGACTTAAGATGGTGGGCACTCTAAAATTTTGATGAGTAACAAAATATTAATACTTAAACGTTTCTCAATGAGAAAATGACACATTTACTAGGTGTGTAGAATATTCTAATATTTGTTTATAAAATGAAGAGTTTAATAGTTTTTGAAGCATAACGTTCATTAGTAACAAAAAGAGAAAAAAACATAACGTTCATAGAGTTAGAAAGAATGAAAGAGCACCATTAACCTCAGCATTAACTATTTCATTCTTTCAAACCTCTCATTCTTTATTCTCAATTCATTCTTCAAACATTTTTCTTATTTGGTATCATTGAACCTCTATATTTTATGAATATTAAATTTATCTTTTTGAGGTGTCGAAAAAATAAAAAGCTTAGACAAATATTAAACAAGAAGACTTTAATTAATTAGAGTGTAGAAACTTTTTATAAAATACTTGAAACATGAGGAGTTCTTTATTTTTGTAGGAAAAGAACTTAAAAAAAATATAACTTATATATATATATATATATATATTCTTTATCTTTTATTTTCGAAACTAACGATATGAAAATATTGAGTTGAGATTTTGTAGTTTTTAAAGATACCTTTTATTGCAGTAAAAAAAAAAAAATACCTTTTATTAAAGTTTCGAAAAACTCGCTTAGGAATCCAATTATCTGTCATACTTTCATACGCCTCTTCAATACTTTTTAAAATGATTGGTTCCTTAACATTTTAAAAAAAGTAAAAAGAAAAATCCAATTCAACTTTTCTTTTTGCTTTTCATTTATCCTTTCTTACATAACATCATATTTAATCTTAATTATTTATGTAAAATATAATTATCTATAAAATTTAATGATCATATGCACAAATAATTATTACACAAAATAAATTATGTATTCTATTATCCAGAAATTCTTTATATTTACATATGTAAACAAATTATTTACACATAACTTTACTTTAATGTTGTATTAAAATTCGTCTTCACCAATAACTATTTCATTAATAATGTAAAATAAATTTAACATTATTATTTAATCATAAATCTCATTCATAATTTTTAAATAATTTTTAAAATTAAAAAAATATTTATAATTATTCGTAATTAAATAATATATACAATTATTTTATGTTATCTGTATAGAGTATAATTTTTTTCTCTCTTATCTATGATTACTTCCATTACTCTCATAATAAACCAGTTATCTCACTTAACATTATATATATATATATCATATTTAAAACATTAATATTATGATAAAAAAATAATTAGAACAAGAGATTCTATTTTATTTTTTGATATATCTTAAAAAATAGAATAGCACGAAAAATTGAATTTAAACTACAACATATCTTAATCCTACTACGCGTCAAATGGTGCTCTGTATATCTGGATGACTAAAATAGAAATTTATTTTGAAAGAGTTATGCTAGTCAAATATTTTTATCACTTGTATAGTTGTATCCTATACAGAAAGTAATAAATGTGGTCTTTATATAAAAATAAAAGTAACAAATATGCACATGCATCTGCAGCTCACTACTAAGTTTAACACTGTAAATTAAACGGAAACAATTCCGCACTTCATAAACTCATATTATTTTCTATTTTCTTCTACATTTCTCAACATATTATATATTACATCCATCTCTTCTGTTTTTTTCTTTTTTCTATATTTCTCTTTCTTACATTAATACACCCCCAAGAATGGGGTGTAAATTGATTTTTCCTATTTTCAAAAGACAAAGTTTAAAAAAAAAATCTCTTTATTTAATTTTTTTTTCCCCAAAACACCCCCTCATTTTCAGCAAAAGCAAGTGAAGAGTCAAAGAAACAAGCTCGCCATGTCTTGGCGTTGCTCAATAGTCTAGTCGTCTCTGAAGCTCCCACCAAAACAAAAAAAAAAACAAAAAAAACAAAAAACAAAAAACAAAAAACGCTTACCTTAGCTTAGCATGTTTATTTGCTTGACCCGCTGGATGAATATCTTTCTTTTCTTTCTCTTATGTGTTCTCATCACAATTCATGAAACACGCTCTCTTCTTTCCCATCATCACTATTTCTGATTCTCTCTCTCCCTTGGTCTAGTCTTCCTTTTCTATGCCTTGCCCTTTCCTTCGGGCAAAGTGGTGTTTCCATGTTGTTTCTGTGTTTACTTCCTCAATATCCCATGTGGGAGGTATTTCAGTCCTTTTCTGCAAAATTCACGTGATTTCTGAATCTGGGGTTCCTTCTGTTTGTGCTTGTGTTGATTTATGTCAAAAGGGTTTCTCAGGTTTTCTTAAAAATGTATTTTTTATGTATGTTCAGTGATTTTTGGTTTAGACTGTGAATTTTGTTCTCAAAGAGGGGAAAAGTTGTTGCCTTTTTGTTTTGATTTATTGGTTGGTGTGAATTGTGAAGTGCTGAATTGAGTTGATGATGTCTGTTTTGTTGTGTTTCAGGATATGTTTGTGTTCTTATGAAGGTAGCAGTGCTATGGAGTCTATAGATTTTATGCTGCAGCTTCCTTAGATACCAATTTTGGTGAATTTTTCTTGATAACTTGTTCTTGGATTTTTGTTTGGTGGTGTTGATGAAGATGGCTATGGGTGTTCTAATTTCCGGTGCTGGTGTTATTATTGTTAGTTTCTTTCTGCTGATTCTCTGTGGCATGGTTTGTGGGACTGAGAGTGATTTATTCTGCTTGAAAAGTGTAAAGAATGCACTTGAGGACCCCTACAATTATTTGCAATCTTGGAATTTCAATAACAAGACAGAAGGGTATGTATGCAAGTTTATTGGGGTTGAGTGTTGGCACCCTGATGAGAACAAGGTCTTGAATCTCAAACTGTCCAACATGGGACTCAAGGGCCCGTTCCCTCGTGGCATTCAGAATTGCACAAGCATGACAGGATTAGATTTTTCGCTTAACAGACTCTCTAAAACCATTCCGGCTGATATATCCACACTTCTTACATTTGTGACAACTCTTGATCTATCTTCAAATGATTTTACTGGGGAGATACCTGCATCCCTTTCAAATTGTACCTATCTTAATACTCTTAGACTTGACCAAAACCAACTCACTGGTCACATTCCTGCAAACTTGAGTCAGCTCCCGCGGCTTAAATTGTTTAGTGTTGCCAATAATCTTTTGACAGGGCCAGTTCCACCCTTTAAACCTGGTGTAGCTGGTGCAGAAAGTTATGCAAATAATTCAGGCCTGTGTGGTTCTCCCTTGGATGCTTGCCAGGTCGGGTCTTCCAAGAGTAACACTGCTGTTATAGCTGGAGCAGCTGTTGGTGGTGTGACTGTTGCAGCATTAGGTTTGGGCATTGGAATGTTCTTCTACGTGCGCCATATTTCTTATAGGAAGAAGGAAGAGGACCCTGAAGGAAACAAGTGGGAAAGAAGTCTAAAGGGAACTAAAACAATAAAGGTAAGCTATATTGATGCATGGCTTATTACATTTGTGATTATACTATTACTATACTTGGATTTTTCTTCTTAGATTGATCTTTGTTTTAGGAAAATTGTTCAATTGTGGAAAGTTTCATGGGTAATATGTTTATTGCAAGTTATCTATTTTGATAATATTTTCAACTTCATTTTTTAACAAATGATGTATCTTCTTGACTTTGTTTATTATATTAACACTGAAAAAACCTTTTACTTACTGCTGTGCCAAATGCAAGAAAACAATATATTTTCTGTAGCAGATATTAGAAATGCTGACAATAGTTTCTGTCTGTTTAGTTTCTTTTAAATTTACAGAGCCTCAGTTCATGTGATTTGAACTTTCATTTATTATGTCTAACTATTCTGAATTGTACATCAGGTTTCTATGTTTGAGAAGTCAATTTCAAAAATGAACTTGAATGATCTCATGAAGGCTACTGATAACTTCAGCAAAAGCAATATTATTGGGACTGGAAGATCAGGAACTGTTTACAAAGCTGTCCTTCTTGATGGCACATCACTCATGGTTAAGAGATTGCAGGAATCTCAACATTCAGAGAAAGAATTTCTGTCTGAGATGAATATACTAGGGTCTGTCAAACATCGTAACTTGGTTCCTCTTTTAGGTTTTTGTGTGGCTAAAAAGGAGAGGCTTTTGGTCTATAAAAATATGCCAAATGGTACCCTCCATGATCAACTACATCCTGATGCTGGTGCATGCACCATGGATTGGCCTCTAAGGCTCAAAATTGCAATTGGAGCGGCCAAAGGATTAGCATGGCTTCATCATAGCTGCAATCCCCGCATTATCCACCGAAACATAAGCTCTAAGTGCATCTTGTTGGATGCTGATTTTGAGCCCACAATTTCTGATTTTGGCCTTGCTAGATTGATGAACCCAATTGATACACATTTGAGTACTTTTGTGAATGGGGAGTTTGGGGATTTAGGTTATGTTGCTCCTGAATATACAAAAACTTTGGTGGCTACTCCTAAAGGGGATATTTATAGCTTCGGGACCGTGCTTCTTGAATTGGTGACAGGTGAAAGACCTACCCATGTGGCTAAAGCTCCAGAAACTTTTAAAGGAAATTTGGTAGAATGGATTCAACAGCAATCTAGCAATGCAAAACTCCATGAAGTCATTGATGAATCACTAGTTGGGAAGGGTGTAGACCAGGAGCTTTTCCAATTTCTGAAGGTTGCATGCAACTGTGTTACGGCAATGCCAAAGGAGAGGCCTACCATGTTTGAAGTATACCAGTTTCTAAAAGCCATTGGGATTCATTATAATTTCACAATTGAGGATGAGATCATGCTCCCTATAGACAATGGTGATGCTGATAACTTAGAAGAACTTATTGTAGCTCGAGAGGGACATAATTGAAAAGGTATGTGAGATATAATTAGGGCATGTAATCAAATTTTAATATGTAAGTATCTCTTGCCTTGTGGTCCTAAAATAAATGTTAGTGCTATATATAGGTTTTGTGGTCTAGATCCATTTGTGTGCTATCAATATTGAAACATCAATTTAATATCATCAACCATCAATGCCCATTATATATAGGTGACTTTGTTATAATCCCTATTTTGCTCTAATTTCCTTGTTCTCTCCCTTGAATGTTGATATCATGGTGGATTTTCTTTCCCTTTTAAGTACTTTATGAGTTCAATGAATCGAGTTATGAGTTACTGTCTATTAATTTTGTTCTCATGTGGTTTAAACGTGTAAACCAACTAATCTATTGGGGCAAAATTACAAGAAAACCATAGGAGGGTCATCATGCTAAACTTCATTTTACATTTTATTATCTATGCATAGTAGACCAAGTATGCATTTAATACCCTTTCTGTTGCTTCCACAATCCCATGTGCATGGGTGGATGTTCATGTAGGACGTGGGCCAATATAAACATTCTTGGTCACATTATGTTTTGGCCCGTTGGAGAATGGGTACATAAATACTATAATCTTGGAAATGAAGAGAATTAAATATATGTGGATTCAGTTAATATTGTGACGTAAAATCAGAAGAAAAAAAGATTGTGCAAGTCACTTATATCTGTTTGTTTGAGACTAAAAATGCTAACCAGCTTAATTAAGCATAGCGTTTGGAAGAAACTAGGGAAGTTTATTTGAGCTTGCGAAAATAGTTTATAACTTCCATAAGTTTTTAAGTGATTTCATTAAGCTTCTTGGTAAAATTTATCAAAATAAGTTTTTTTTTCAGCTTACTCTAACAAGTTTCAAGGTTAAATTTATGACATAAAGTCTCATGATGAGAGCTTACTGAATGAGCAATTAATTGAGCTTTTTAAACAGCTTATTTTGACAAGATTCACTAAAACAATTATTGAAATAAATTAGAGATTATTGGAGTTCTAAGTCATCTTCACAAGTCCAAATAAATTCCTGTAGTTACTCCCTAATCCTATCAAAAAGCATTAGTTGAATTTTAAAAGAGTTGACAAAGTAATAAGTACTAGACATTCAAAGATCATCAGTTACTTCAAAGTTCTGTAAAAGTTAGAGGCCAACCACTGAAAGATAGAGTAGGGGAGAGGAATCTGAAGCATAAATAAGAATACATACAAGACTTTACAAAACAACTTGTATTTGAATTGTCAATCAAGGTAAATAAAACAAACGAATAATTTATAGAATTTGTAGATATTGCAATGAAAAAAAAAAAACATGTTTCTGTTTGGAACCGAATCAAACATCTTTGGACGTCGTCTTCCAAACAATTCCCCCATAAACTTAAATCTTCAGTAAGAAAAATTCACGGGTTACTGCTTCATTTTTGTTACATTAAAAAGGCAAATCTCATCATATCTTGTACATTCCCCACCATTGCTAAAAGGTATCACAAAAGTCTTAAAAATAACAGTGAATTTATAGTGGATAAACATACACTTTGTATAAAAAGTATCCTAGCTACAAAGTGAATCATAGTTGCAAACAATACGTGTCAATGCAAAGTTTATCCCATATATGTATACATTTAGAAGAAATTTCTAATTTTGAGAAATTATTCAAACCATTTTCTTGTGCATGTGTGGGGATTCAAAACTTATTGGACCTATTTGAACCTAACGGCTACGGCTTTCGTGTAAGTTTGAAAGACAAGAAGAAATTATGAATTCACTTTGGTAAATGTTAATTGTAGAACAATTTGTACAAATAAGAAAGGAGGAGAGAGAGAGAGAGAGAGAGAGAGAGAGAGAGAGGTTTCACAAATTATATTATGATTGCTATGCACCCACTTATCTTCATCACATTTCATTTACTTTTGACATGTGACAGTCATGTTGCAAATGCAACACTACTTTTGAAAAGAAGGCTAACGACAATGCTTTTCTTTGGAATAAGAAAAATAAATTCTTGTACGTTGTACGGAAGCTGCATGAATTAATTGACGTAAAGTGTTAAAATAATAGAGTTTACAAAAAGAAAAAGAAAAAGAAAAGACACATGAAAGTTTATAAACTGTAACTGTTAGATATAACTGATATTATGAAAGTTAATATATGATAATATGATGATTGTTATTGGTTAACAATTCATATATTACTTTAAAACATATTTGACTAATAAGTGTGCAATGCAACGAAAGTTACGATATGGCGTCCGTCGACAATAGATACAACTTTTTGGTCAGTGCTAAAATTGAGAGTGTATTTTATTGTTTTGGATCCGTCAGAAACGACATTAGATAACATTGTTTGTCTAGATAAAACGAACATAGATAAGACCTTTTTTAAAAGTATATTCATTAATAAAATATATGAATAAGAACATATTTACTGGTAATTTAATTTAAAATAGGTTATGGTCTTAGTTATTACCATTTAAGAATAGATACACATTTACTTATATATTTTGTACAAACTCATTTTAAAAGGTCAGTCATAGTGTAATTAAAAAAAACAACATGAAGTTTAGTTTTAATTCCAACCCATTTTTTTAATCAAACAAAGCATAAATCCCAATTCTTCAATTATTATGTTTTATTTATAATTTTTACTATAAAAATGTTTTTTAAGGTTGAAATTTCCACACAGTTATGACCTCTACATACCCATTTCAGACTAGAAAAGACAAATTAGTGCCGAAACAAGCTGTTTGACATATGGCAATGATCTGAAAATCAACTGCAACAATTGTTGTATTTTTTGTTTAATATATGCTGTGAATACGAGTATATAAGGCAAATCGAGTTATTAGTTTATTACTCTCATCTCCGCCTTTATTTATCTGCAATATAGTTGTTCATGTTGCTTATTACTAGTTTATTTATTTTTAGTTTTTACAAATTATATATATTCTTCACTAGAGAATTATGCCTAAGCTGAGCAATAACACTACGAATAATAAAGTAATTTTTTTTACTATTTAACATAATTACATATTTAGAATTTAAACTTAAAATCAATAGTTAAGTTAAAATAATTATTCACTGAAGACATATTATGCTTAAATTAAGTGGCACCATTATAAATAATAAAGTTTTTTTAGTATTTGATATTATACTTAAAATTTTAACTTGACATCACTAGTCAAGCTAAAATAATTTTATTTGAGTTGATATGCATGTTGGATGATTGCTTCAGTGTTGACAAAAAAAAAAAAAAAAAGTATCCCTAATGTGAAAACCTCCACAATAAAGACGGCACGTATCTCTAATCTGTTTTATAAAGTTTATTTAAAAAACAGACGGATCCTAAGAAAGTATTTGGTTCACATCCAGATAACCATTGAATTATTGGCTTGCACTTTTAAAATAGCTATAGTGTGAAAAAGAGTCTACCCCAAAGATCAGTCCAACAATTGCCCAATCGCTTCTTTTTTTTTTCTTTTTCTTCCAACTATTGACCAGTCAAAATCATAATTTTAACACTCTTCATAGTTCATAATAGATTAAAATTAATTAAAAATCATAATTTTATAAATTCCACTTCTTATTCAATGATTTTGATTTTCACTTATACAACAAAGTCTTATCTCATTAGTGAAATCGATTACATAAGTTGATCAATGATTTTCACTTATAATTTTTACAATTTTTTATAAATGTATGCAACAATAAAAATAAAAATAAAAATATGTTAGTAACATTCTTCACTAATGTGTGCACTGAAAAATAAAATTGATGGAACAAATTATTGAGTTGACCCGACAAGGACAGACATTCAATGTGCCAAAATATAAGCTCCAGGCCCTAAAGGTTTCGTTATATTTTTAAAATTCATCTAAATGTCATTTAAAAATAAACATTCAATATTAAATAATAATTAAAAATCCCTTTGTACAAACTAATTTAATATTAACATTTATTTTAATTACATAAATCTGTAAAAAAAATAAAAAAAAAAATAGAAGTCACTTAATTTCACATAGACTGAATTGGACCAATACAACAATAATTAACCCCCAAAACAGAAAGTTTGACACCTTAACACAATTCGCATAGATGATATCGCTAACCAATAACTCAAGCTTACTCTTCGCACACGATAAGATCGTTAACACTGCATTTGTATGCTAGCATTTTTCTTCGCACTAAACACTTCGTAATCCCAAATGCATACCCTAAATATATTTATCGCTCTTCTTACCAAAGAACTAAGCACTCAATGAACCCATCCAAATCACAAGATAATTAAGCTTTCAATCCTTGGATAGAAATTTTCTCTATTAAAACCATTCTTCATTCTACTTCCCTAAATTGTCATCTACCATATAGGAGGTAAAATAAAATTCCTCCTCCCTCGTAAATAATTACTCTTCTATTTCCCTTGTTTTCCATTTTATGAGAAAAATACACCCCCTTCCCTTTCACTCGTCATCCAATCATAAACTAAATTCCCATGGCAACTACCTCCATAAATGACAATAGAAAGACTAGTAGCCAAATAGAAATTGTTCAGCACAAATTTCTTTGGGGCAAACTGATCCTGGAATTGAATTTCGTGCTTAAATTTTTTAAATATAAGTACGCATTGCATTCAGATATGCAAAACAAAGTAAACAATTACATGATTTGAAAAATCACTTACCCAACAAAGAAAGACTAAATTGAACTTCCAGCTTAAATATATATTAATAACAATGTTTAAACTTTCAACAACCAAATTAATTGAACAGTAGCCAATATATGGCAGCCTCTTAAGAAGCAATGCAAAATGAACAAAATAGCATTGCAAACCAATCAAGTCTACTTTATTTGTTGATACAGTATTTACTGCACCACAGAATTAAATGTCTGAAAACTAAATCTCCAGAACTTTGAAGCAAAGTGCATAACTGTATGTATGAAAATTTAATCATTAAGCAGTAGATTCTTTAAGATACGCAATAAGATCTGCACGTTCCTGAGGTTTCTTAAGACCAGGAAATACCATCTTCGTCCCTGGAATATACTGCACAAGACACAAGAGGATAAAATAAAACACAAATCAGTAACATAATGGAGGAAACAAATTTTCAATGTCCCCAAGCAGTAAAACACAACACACCCTAACTACATTAGAAAACACTAAAACTCAATTAAAATTACATAAAGTGGCATGAAATGATTCACAAACAGGTTACATTAGTATATTTTGAGATTTCACATTGGGATACTCAATGATTAATTAATTAAAACCCATTCAATACAAAAACACTTTTGTCATCTGTACATAAAGAACAAATTATCAATGTCACCTTGCAGCATTACCATAAAATTTAACACCACAATATCCCGATTATAATAGAGAAAACAGAATAAAGTAGCATAGCATGAAATGATAACTATATGCAGATTGGTATAGATTTGATACTGAAATATTAATTTGAGATGTACCTTTTTGGGGTTGAGCAAGTAATCATACAGGGTCTTTTCCTCCCATATCACGGCCATGTTTTTGTTAGCCGTAGAATAGGAATATCCAGGAGTTGTACCAGATTGTCTTCCAAACAAACCATTCAGATTGGGTCCTAAGATTGTCAACAAATTGAACAAACACTTTAGTACATTACATAGTGACATTAATCACGGAGAGGAGACAAGAAACAGAAAACAAACGAAATAACTGCAGAGAGTATGATCAGATAAGTGGAAGAATATTATGAAGAGATAAACTAATCATAAAGGGACAGAGAAGCTATGTACAAATTAGTACCAAGTCTGTCAAAGCAAGGGCATCAACCATAAGAAATTTTTTAAATGTCTCAAAAATATTTGAATAGAAATTGAAAATAACATCATAACAAACAAAAACAATAATAACCTTATCTCACTAGGTAAGGTTGGCTAAAGAGATTACACCATGCAATTAGGCTCTGTTTGATTTTAGTTAGTTAGTTGGTGAGAGTCCAGTTACACACCCATATTTTCACTCCCATGTCTTTTCTTTTTATCTACTCACACACCTTTGCATAAAGTATACACACAAATCATATTTTGACTCTGTTTGGATAATCATTTTCAAAAACACTTAAAGGAGAAGAAAATAGGAAGGAAAAATGAGCTAAATTTCTCCCATAAGTAAAACTTAACTTATGCACAAGTTAAAAAAGCTTTTTGTAGAAGCTACAATCATTTAGCTTCTCTAAAAAGCTGATTTAACTCACACAATTAGCTAATTTAAGCTTATGGGAGAAGCTTATTTCATTTTTCTTTCCTATCTTCTTTTCCTACAAGTATTTATGAAGCAACTTATCAAAACATGGTCTACTTACACTGACAGTGCATGAAAATTAAACTTGTGCATTCCCAATCAATTTCTAATACAATCAATTCATTCCCCTCTTAACTCTCTCTAGTTCAATCTCTAATACACAAACCACATAACTAGGGGGGAAACTCCACAATGATTGCTGGATCAGGCTAAAGTAAACAATTTAAAGTTTCCAAAAACCAATTCCACATCAAAATAAACCTCAGATTGGACAACGAGTTTCCAGCCTCAACAAACATATTGTTTTCCTCAACATCAATACAGAGTAACTCTCGAACCTAAACAACGAAAAAATCACAACAATATATCACATAGCCATTAATTAAAATAAACAATAATTACAAATCCTTTTTTCTATTCGACAACGGGCACGAATCGACTAAAACCCTAAACCTTAAAGCATGGAGTATCGAGATTTAAGTAAAAGCTGATGTAAAAGTAGCATCGGAATCGTAGATCTGAGTGTTAATTAGGGTTAAAAAAAAAGGAAACGAAGATAATGAGTGACGATAGATACCTTGTTTGTGGCCGGCACCTTTGTCGACGGTGTGGCACTGAGCGCACTTGGTTTTGAAGATCTTCTCGCCGTTCTTGGAGTTTCCGGGAGGAGCTTCATCGAACGACGCCATCGATGCCCGAACGAAGCTTCCAGAAAGAAACAAAACGCCAAATGAAATGCAAATGCAAATTGAAATGAGAATATGCGCGGATGGATACCACAGACCACACTACGGTCACATAAATCTCTTTTAAAACCCCCCAATTACTTGCCACTTCTCACCAACCGCCTTTCTGGAATGCAGTAGTACCTTGTCATAAATGAATTAAAAATATAATATATATAATATATTTATAAATTTAATGAAATATGTATTGCATATTTTTTTTGGGATATTCACATAATAGTTTTGCATCAAAACTAGTAGTATAATGTTTTTTTTTTGTGCTTAGATAGAATTAGAAAAGCTTAACCGAAAAAAAGTATTTTGAACGTAAATTATAATGTTGAAATGTAATAAAATAAAGATTTGATTTACTTTTATAATTAAAAGAAAATTATAATTCATTTAGTGCCCCGATTCGAAAAAAAAATAATATATATATATATATATATTTGCATTTTTAAAAAAATTGTGTAGATTTAAATTGGTTTGACTTGTGTAATTTTGATTTTTCTAATTCTAGACAAATAAATTAAAATCTAGACACGTATATAAATATCTTCTTTATAACTTCTTCAACAAAAAAAAATCATCACCAAAAATTATAATTTTAATTTTTGAAAATAATATTTTCTAGGAATTAACAAAATTTGTTATGCATTTGGAATAAAAAATTTGGTAAAAAATTAATTAAAAAATATTTCTAGAAAATAAAAAACTTCTCTCATCAAACATTTCCGAATATTTTAAGGATTTCACAAGATTACAAGGTTTTCTTACAAAAGAATAATTCACAAAGGTGAGAATGTAACACTTTATGTTCAAATACAAAACTTTGTGATGATTACACGTAAGCATGAAAGTTAAGGACTGGAGAATAAGGATGGAAAGAGGTTAGGACATTATGTTTGGTTTTGGTCTGATTTAAAAATATAAAATTTAGTATGATCTATTTATTTGTTGTATACTTTTTTTTAGGTTTGATTAAACATACTTAAAAGTCTAGTTTGATCTATGAGCTTATTAAAAAGTCTATTTTTTAATAAAAAAAATTTAATTTTCAAAATACTTTAAATTAATTTAGGAAAGTTTAAGAAATAACTTTTAAACATAAAATATCTTAATATCTTACTTATATTTTCAAATAAGTAATAATGATTTTATGAGATTTTCAAGTTAATTGATCATTTATCTTCATAATAAGGAAAAATATTTTTAAAAAAATAAATATATTATTTTTAAATTTTAATATATATATATATATATATATTAAATAGACCAGCATAATAAGTCTAACAGATTTTTTTTAAATCTTGAGTCTAGCCTTTTTAATTAAATAGACTTTTCAACAAGTCTTAGTTTGACCTTTATAATAAATAAATAAATCAGACTAAACTAGATTTTAAAAAAATCAGACTAAAAATTCCTAATATACAAATTGACCCATTTCCATCCCTACTTGAGAAGCATCTACTAAAGATTTTTAGGTCACAAAGTTTTAACTTCGCTTGACGAAGGGCTTCCTAATTCGAAGGCGTCTACTAAAGATTTTAGGTCACAAAGTTTTAACTTCGCTTGACGAAGGCTTCCTAACTCTTTTTTCTTTTTTACGAGGAAGTCTTCCTTTTATATGCATGAGCGAAGTGTATGTTGAGAGATTTTCTTTCCTGAATTTCCTTCACGGAAAGTGAAAAAGGTTGAGATTATTTCACCGTCAGATTACTTAAAAGGTATACTGTTATACTATTAGATTACTTAAATTACTCTTTCTATTTCAAAATGTGACGTATTTGAAAGAAAGAAAAAATCATTCCAAAATAAATGTCATATTATCTATTAAATGTGATATGAATTTTTAGCAACTTATTGCATTGTCATATTCTTTTATAATTTCTAATGCAATTCCAATATTGGAAACATCTATTTATTGATTTCTTAATTAGTGCTCTTAGGGACTATAAAGTATATAAATAAATAAAATAAATTATTAGGAATTTAATATTTCAAAGAATAAACTATAAAGTATATTTTAATATCAAATTTAACATTAATGTAAGGTGACTTTTTTATACATAAAATTAATGCATAGATGTGAAGTAATTATTTTTTTAGAGTAATAGTATATAAAAAAATTATTTTAAATATTCCATCAATTTTTTTTATTTTTTTTTTCTTCATGTTAATCACAAATCCTATTATGTCTATATTTTTCTTCAAAATTTAATTTATTTTAAGTGTTGAATAGGTTAAAAGGGGTTCATCATTTTTTTTTTATAATAGATGAGAATAATGGGATTAGGGAAGTTACACAAAAAGAAAAACACTACACCCCTTTTAATTCTCTCAAGGGGAATAAAACTGAAGGCATAAGTGTCAAAAATTATAATGAAATAGTTATTTTAGTCACTATGATATGATTTTAATGTGAAATATTTATTAATTTTGTTGATGATAATTTCATAAAAAAAATTTTATTGATAATTAAATTTTACTAGAAAATCTAATTGATCATCTTTAATGAAATCTCTCATTTCAATCATGTTTTTTTACTTAGAAAACTCAAATTTAAAATTTTAATTAAGAGATCAAATTCAATTCCAATCACATCAATAACTTATTAATTTATTAATAGAATATAATAAAATAGCTCACAACTACTTATGTTAACAAAATAATATGCATGTAGTTACCTCTGTTTGAAAATGTGATTTAGACTAATAATCCAATTTTGACTAGTAAATCAACAGTCTCTATGAGTTATTACAGGGGTGTTTAGGATCACATTTCCACTAGCCAAGGATACTGACATACTGTTAGTATTACTTGAGTCTATCACTACAATAAGACTTAGGGTATTCATCTTTTAGTTGTTCATGCTCCTGTGGGAACCTGGGCTTCTTTGTTTGGAATAATGGCCTACGCCTTATGGAAAGATAGAAACAATCTGGTTTTTAACAGCAAGTCAGCAAGTCTTCTATTGTTTCGAGCCTCAATCATCAATTTTTTGCCCAAGCTCTCTCTATTCATTAAGTTGGGTTTGTGCAATGCTTTACATGCTGAACTTTGGGGTTTGAAGTAATGGAATACAGATTGCAATGGAATTAACCTCCAATTAGCCCACTTTGAGTTAGATTCTCTCTGTGGTTCAAATGATTAAAGGAGATATATATGCCATATTCCCAACACCTAATAAGGAACATAATCCATGACATCAGCAAGACTAGTCTGGCCTCCCACTCTTACATTAAATGACTAGTTTTTTGTTCTTTCTCTTATGAAAAAAATAAATAAAGAGCATGTATAAACTTACTAGTACTTGACAAACAATGTATATGCAAATAACTTGGTAGGATCCTCTAATCATTGTCATATAACTTCCGCAGATAAAGATTTGAGTTTTACTTTTTCATAATTATCACTTCTAAGCCTGGCTCATTCTAAGGTGAAAACCAAAATAATTAAGCAAATTCATCCTCAACCCGCATGGTCCTTAGCAAAGGTGAGAAAAAAAAATCTAGTCAAATCCGTCCCTACATAACTACATTCACGTGGTTATTACCAACTTACCATGATACCATTCCTACAGAGTTTTCTTAATTTCACTACCCACCTCTTGCTTTCAAATTTCAATATAAGAAAAAGTGACATGGTACGTGATCATTGCATGTGAAACATCTAGTGCGTGCGGATGATTGTAACTGAACATGGGACTTAATTTACTGAAAAGAATTTAAACGTGTATAACTAACTATTTGGTATAGTACGCTTTCAATAACTTAAACATGTATATATTTTTTTTCTTTTTGGTGAAAACATGTATAACCAATTTAAACATGCATAACCAATTATTTCAAATTCCGATCAATATCAATACAACAAATAAAAAAAAACATGTGTACTTTTATTGTATAAATTAAAAAATAGAGTTTATAATTTTTTTTCTTTGCGAGGTTCAGATCTTGCTTTTAAAACTAATAATAGTATTTATAAAAATTATATATATAATTTAAAACATAGTGATGAATATTTTTTTAATATAAAAGAAGTAAAAAATTTACTTATTTATGGGATGAATAATTTACTTATTAATATTTAAATTATTATAACAATTTTTTTTATTATAAGAACTTTAATGTTAATGTATATATTCTTTTGGTTGTATGACATTTTATATGTTTAATGGTGCTCAAAGTTCCATAACCATTCTATCGTGCTAGATCTAAGCCTACTTAGAGCCAGGTGAAACTTTTTAAGTGGCCCTACTAATTGTACGACACACACAATTGACAATACGCTAATCTCTAACGGAATCTTCTTCAATTGATGACAATTGAATATTCCACTCGAATAAACCTCAATAATGGACTTTGTATTTACTAATCATGGGTTGTTTCTGCACATCAAATACAGATCCTAAGTAAAGTGTTTCCATTTTCGGGTCGTCTACCTATTTTATCGGTTATTTTATAACCGATACAATAAAGGCCTCATGTTTACTGTTGTCACACTTTTGGCATCAGTTTCTGAAGAGAATCTTTAAAATATTTTTACATCGGTACTAAAATAATCGATGCGGAATGTCTACCACTCAAGAATATGACGACATATAAACACAAAGCTACTTTTAAAATAATACCTCCATTTGATGTGATAGAAATACCATAAATACTTCTCATACAACACTAGTTTGGAATATAAATTTCATCACTTTTGTAAAAACGTTCCTCAATAATTGTTTTAAACCAATGAATTATTCAGTGAGTGATTATAATATAATTTCTCTACTTATACTATGTATTTTTAGCGATATAATGCCAGTTGCCAGGCTAGAATAAATTCACCAATGAAAAGTCAGGAAAAAAAATCCAAGATGAAATATAATGATTTTTTAGGTGAGACCTATTGAATTGTCTCTTTTCTTTGTCTTGTTAGGAACTTCCAAACACGTGGAATGATTAAATGGTACCATGTTTTTACCCATAATATGGTTCCCTCTCCGATTTTCATAAAATCAATCTGACCATAAATCTGTATTTGTTGGATAATAGAAGAAAAAAAATAAAGAAAAAATATTGGTTATAATATATTTTCTTTTGCTTAATTTAAGAAGATTCCTTTTATTTATTTCATTTCAAATTCGAAACTTCTTTTATATCTTTCTTTCGTGCCAATAAAGCGGTTATTTAAATTGCAATCCACATTTGCTTTGTCGATCACCTCTTGCTACAGATTATCCTTTCAACAACTCCCTTGGTCGTACGTGCTCAAATCCCCTTTATGCTAATAATGGAGGATTCATGGATGGACTTGCTTTTTCAATGGGTAATGACACTCATCATTAAATTAGTGTATTTTAAACTTCTTACATGATAGCTATATGAACTAATTATCAAATACACATTGCTAGTACTTAGTATTACTCTTTCTCTTAAAGCTTTACATTTTGTTTTATTTTCATTTCTTAACTGTAGGAAATGGGTGATGATGATTTCTTCAATAATCAAAGCCACATGATCTCTTTCACTGAAGAAAAGTCCCCCAAAGACATGATTTTTCAACAAGAATGTTTCTCCTTATCTTCTTCCTCTTCTTCCCTTCAAAGCAACTTGAAACCTTGCTCATTTCCAACGGGTGGTTACGTTTTGTCTTTTGATAAACCTGTTGTTGAACCACTTTACCCTAGAAAACATCACTCTCCTAAAAGCCTAGCACAAAGCCAATACTAGGGGTGTTCATCAACCGATCCAAACCAATGCAAACCGCGGTGACCGAACCGAAAAACCGAAAACCGAAATAACCGAAAACCGAAAAATCGAAAACCGAAAAAAAACCGAAAATTTTCACCGGATTGGATCGGTTTTCGGATTGGCCGGTGAAAACCGATCCAATCCAAACCGATCCAATTGTAAACCATACCTTACCCTTTATCTACTTGGGCCTATTCCCCATCATAGCCCAAAAACCAAAAATGCAATACATTGCTCCTTATATTGTCCAATGAATGAGTTTGTCTAATGAAAATTAGAAAATGATGTTTATTTTTGTCCAATAAATGTATTTGTTTATGTTAGATACTCCTTATTTTGATAAAAATAAGTCTCATAAGTTTTATTTTTTAGACTTTTTAAAAACCGAAAACCGATCCAATCCAAACCGAAAAAAATTGGATT
>PYAF01000641.1:294766-331784 GCA_007407185.1 Glycine tomentella | reverse complement strand
AGTCTCATAAGTTTTATTTTTTAGACTTTTTAAAAACCGAAAACCGATCCAATCCAAACCGAAAAAAATTGGATTGGATTGGATCGGATTTGAAAAAATTTTCAAACCGAATGGATGATCAAATGACCAAACCGAAAAGATTGGATCGGATGATTTTTTGCTTCAAAACCGATCCAATCCAGACCGCGAACACCCCTAGCCAATACTGTGTTGAACCAAAGGCGTTCCCACGAACAAGACCACGAGCTCACATATCGGCTGAGAGAAAAAGGAGAGAGGAATTGACTAAGAGCATCGTAGCACTTTCAGCCATCATTCCTGGGTTAAAGAAGGTAATGACTTATTATTAGCCAATTAATTTATGTTAGGATTAACATTAATTATGTTGATTCTTGTAAAATTATTATTTTCGAGGAAGTAATTACATTTAGGAAACTGTCATTTTCGTGTTTCTTTTTATAAACTTTAAAAATGTAATTGTGGACATTATTCTTGATTTTTTAATTAGTATCATTAGAATGCTTTACTTTGCTTTCAATCATGTGATAAGAATGGGTGTCTTGCTTTCTCGTGAAAATATAAAAAATAATTATAATCTAATCTAACCAGTAATTTTGTCTTTCACTGCCTTTTCTCTTAGAACAAATTAATAATGTATATGCACTCATATTGTAAAGATCTTTTATGTTTGTCTTTCAAATATAAAGCGGCATGTATAATAAAAAAAAAATTATTTATTATAATAATTATATTGCAAAACAAATTTGTTAGTCAAACTTCAAATTCCAACTTTTAACTCACTAGAGTCAGCCTACTAGTGAGAAGTATGCATAAGAACTAAAATTTGCTTCTCATTGCCTCCATTATACACTTTTAAAAAACTTCTAAAAAATGCGTCTAAATATTGTCTAGTATCAGAATTCAATCATTCCTCAAAAAAATAATCCTATGTCTTGAAACCAAAGTCTCCTAAATATTTTAAGGCTTGATATCCAATTTGAAATGTTTAGGCTAGACAGACTTTGGCCCGAGAATCTTAGGTTAGACTAGACAGACTTTCAATTAGGTCCTTTGGTAAATATGAATTTCCTTCCATAATTTGGTAGTTGGAAAAAGAAATTGTAGATAATTTTTATATCCATTAGTAATTATTGACAAATAATCCATTGAAATATCTGACTTAATATCGATCAAAATATTTATGGATCAACATTTTATAGGTCTAACCTAACCCATCAAAATGAGACAAATGGATCATTTTCTAGCATAAATTATTAGAGTCCAACTCAGTTTTATTTGTGGATTGTTTATATTAGACTTATTTTGTCACATTTATTATCTCTAATATAATTTAATCTCTTTTGTTGGTTGAAATTTATTAAAAATTAAATATTTAATAAGTTCTTTATCTTATTTAATGAATATATAATTTTATAATTTTTAATAATTTAACAAATAATGGATGTGTTGTTAACACTCTTCTATTTAAAATAAAAAATGTTACGCGTACAATAATTTTTTACAACACATCTTACAGCAAAGAGTGAGAAAATAATATAGAAAAGAGAAATATGATATGTAATTAATATGTGATGAAAAGAGATAGAGAGGTGAGAAAAATTAATGTTTTTTAATTGTTGTATAAATAATGCAATTCTTTAAAATATTTAATGGTTTCCTTGGTCTTTTTTTTTTTGTTTCATTCACAATGTTAGATTTGTGAACTTACATATTTTAAACCTTAGAGTCTAATCATGCTACCTAAAAGTTGTAGATGTATGCGACAATATATAATAAATAAATCTCAAATCTCATTTCAACATAATCAAAATCTAATAAGGTACTATAAAGGTGGAAAAGGTTAAAAAAATAGTATTTATATTGAACACTAAGTGCAAATAGATATAGTTGACGGGTAGGTAGCACAGTTAAGATTTTTTAGAACTTACAATCATACAATCCTTTTTAATAATTGGTGAATTAAATGTGTGTATAGACAAACAAGGTCAATGTAGTGTGTGAAGCTGTCAGTTATGTGAAACAACTTCAAGAACGTGTGAAAGAGATAGAAAATCAAAAGAGAAAGGAAGGTGTAAATTCAATAATACTCAACAAGAAAAGGCCAGTCTCCATAAATGATCAAGCCACTCATGGATTTGTGGATGTGAATGAAGAACTCCTCGAGGTGAAAGTCACTGTTTTAGATAAGGAAGTGCTCATTGGAATTTATTGTGAGAAACAGAGGCAGAGATTGCTCAAAATATTGTCATTGCTTGATAATCTCCATCTTTCTATAACCCATACCAGCGTATTGCCATTTGGAACTTCCACTCTTAAAATTACCATCATCGCTCAGGTACAAAACCGTCAAAACATTTAATTTTTCAAAGCAATAGTATGTGAACACAACTCAAGTCTATTATTCCAAGTATTCTCAATGTTGTCTTTTTTTGTTCACACTTTATGTTCTCACAGTTGATCATGACATCCTATTTGTCTTTTATAAATTATAAATAAAAATATTTTAAGTCATGTTGATGATATATATATATATATATATATATATATATAAAAAAGCAGTGAGTCCAAAAGGGAGATGACATTTTGAGACATTTTGTTGATGATATATAATTTAGAATAAAATAACGTACAAGAGACAAGCTTTTGTTCAAATCATAGTTTAGTGATTTTCTAATAAGTGTATTTCAACTAAATTTTCAAATTAATATGTCAAATGTTTTAGCAAAGAAATGGAGTCGCACGATGTTTTACTATATGACTATTAAGTCCTCTTGATTATTAATTATCTTGGGTTGTTCAATTATAGACTTATTTATGCTGAAAATCTCACTTTCTAGTGATAGAAACTTGTTGCAATCTTCTTTCTATTTTTTTTTGTTTCTTGTTACACTTTTCCTTTCTAATAAAAGTAGAAAAAAGATTGCAACAATGATATGCAATTTTTTTGTTGAGTTTATTAGAATATTGATTAACATTTGCCATATTTTTAACATGACATGCAATTCTGAATTTTTATACTTCTACTGCAGATGAGTAACGAATATAACATGACAATTGATGATCTAGTAAAAACACTGCGGCAACGCATATTGAAGTCACAGGATATGCAAAAGTGATCTGTGTTAGCTAATAGCTAGTGAATCAAAACATGGTTCTGAACTTCTGATTGTTATTCATATGGAGTTGGAAGTTCTTCAAATGCTGTGGCACGTTTGTAGTTTTATTTTCTTTCTTTTTTTCATGTGAAATAAGGTTGTTTTTTTTCTTTATATAGTAAATTCTATACGGAAGTGTTACCCATTTTAGATTGTGAAAGTTATTGACTGGCCAAAATTTGGGGATGTGTTGAAAAGGCAACTTAGAGGAATAATGAATTCGGCTTTGCAGAGAAAACATTTTTTGTTTATATATATATATATATATATATATATGTATGTATGTATGTATATATATATATATATATATGTGTGTGTATATGTATATTCAAAAATCTCGGTGATTTACTGTACGTGTTACTTTTTTTTTTGGTACATGAGAAAAATTAAACAAAAAACTAAAGCACCAAGACAGACGACATACCTTTTTACTATAGCATTTGAATAAACAAACATGTTCGTCGTTTCTTCTTCTTTTTTTATTTTATTCTATGCAACAACAAAGAAATTAAACCCAATCACCAAAGGAGCAACAACTTCTCAAATCATCCTCAATCCATCATAAAGTACAATACGATTTTTTTTTTAATACAAACTGAGAACTTCCTTGATGCACTAGCACGGCTCACTAATTCACTATTGCATGTCATACACCTCCAACATATATTCTCTCAGTTTTTTCACTAGGTCATCCATGGTCATGCTGTATTCGTCATTCATCTGCATAATAGCTAAATCAATTTAGAATTTCACATCACTGAAACTGGAGATATAAATTAGTTTGTATGGTTAAAAAAAAAAGAAAAAAAAAAAAAGAAAGGTTACATGTTTGATCTCTATACCAATAAAATTAATATTTAACAAATTAATACTTGTCGATAAAAAAATTATCAAAACATTACAAATTTCGCATTCAAGTTTGAACACACAAACATCAATTATGTGAATCAATATTATAGGATGATATTATAGACTTGAAATGAAATAAGATTTTAGAGTTTAATTTTCATATAGTGTCAATCAATTAAAAATCATTTTAGATATGACTTTTGTAATAATTTTTACAAAATTCAATAATGACAACATGACCATATTTAATTAGAATTTTTTTTCTATTGCACAAAAAAATTCTAATTAAATTATAAGATTTTATTGAATTAAAGAAGATATTAATTTCATGAATATTATTTAATACCTGAGCAATAATGTTGATTATAAGAGTAGAAGTCCCAAATGGCAATACGGTGCTACTGGTTGTAGATAGATGGAGCTTTCTAAGCAAGGCATGTATTTTGAACACTATGTCCTTTTGCTTCTCACAATGGATTCCAATGAGTACTTCCTCATCTAGGGCTCTTGCTTCAACCTCAAATAGTGATATTTCTTTGTTCGTTTCACAATTGCCGGTGTTTTTATCTGATGAGGCTTGAGATTTCCTTATGAATGTTGCTGAATCTACTTTGTTTTGATTTTCCAACTCTTTAACTCGCTCTTGAAGTTGTTTTGTGTAATTGACAGCTTCACGAAGCACATAAGCCTTGTCCATCTATAAAGTTATACAGGAAATCTAGTTATAATAAACTATTAATATAATTTTTTAAAATAAAAAAAAAAAAGGTGCTACCCCTTATGCCACTCACAAACTAGGCTTTGAATTAAATACTAAATAAAGAAGTGGACCATGAATTTTGTAAGATAAAAAAAGTGGACCATGAAAAACTTTCTTCAATGATTTCTTCCGTGCAACAATACATTTAATATATTTCTTAATCAAATGATTTAGAATTTGAATTTTAATTAATTTTAAATATCAAATTAATTATATTTTAAATTAAAATATTCATATTATATGTGTTGAAATCTCCAACACAAATTAGTGATCACTTCTGAATCACTATCGTTCTCAGAAGAGAAATAATAATGCATCTGTCATTTGAATTAAATACTGCATAAAGCAGTGGACCATGAAAAACTTTCTTTAATTGTTTGTTCCGGTGTCATTATTAGTTTGGTTGTGTCATATTTTGATTGTTTTCGATATAATACAATTAAAATGTTATCTACTTTTTTCATTAAAAAAAAATATTACCCACTTGTGACTGATAATACTATAATAGTGAAAGTAGATATATCAATTCTTAACAACTAAAAAAACGAAAGTAGATCCCAGTTGCAGGTGAACACTGCAGTATTTCAACGAGTAATTTACCAAAGAAACAAAAGTTCTTTCATTCAGCTTCTCTTAGAAATCTTTTCATTAAACTTTTTTATTTATAAAAGTTAAAGTATTTAAAAAAAAAATTGATTAAATGTGCAGAAGAAAAGAAGCCAAAGAAAAGTGGGTCAAGCCGTATTTATTCATATTTCTAATCAATGAAAATGGAACAATTTCTGGGACTAATTTTAATTTTTACAATTATAAAAAGTTGTGTCTTTCATCCTTACAAAAAATTAAAATGAAACTAAAAAAAAGGGCACAGAGAGCATTGAATAAGTTTAATCACAGAAGTACTAACCTTCTTGAGCCCAGGAATAGTTGCTGAAAGTGCTATAATGCTCCCTGTCAGTTCCTGCCTCCTTTTCCTCTCAGCAATTATGTGATGCTGTGTCTCACATGACCTTCTAACCTTCTTCCTTGGTTGGGTTTGGGGCATCAATGCATCAAATTCACAACCATCTTTCACCACATCAAGCTTAGGGGAAGGTTTAAGTGTGATTGGTTCAGCACTTGAGGTATCAAAAGAGAGAAGGTATGTGGTGGTGGTGGTGGAGGCTGGTGAGACACTTGATGATGATGATCTTTTCAAAGACTTGATGGAGTTGGAGCTGTTGCTTTTGTGGAGAGTGCTGGCACTCTCACAATGAAAGCTAACTGCCTCATCAAAGGACACAGTGCTGTTGGTGGGGCTGGTGCTGCAGATGTTTTCTCTTTGAGGTGACAATTTTTCTGGCTGTTCCTCAAGGATCTCTCTTAGGAACTCTTGCTCATCAAATGAGCCATGATGACTTTCATTCAACACATAATCATATTCCTCCATTTCCTGTGCCAAAAAAGAGAAATTTATAAACTAAGGAGAAAAATAAGTTGTGCTTTGTTATACAGTATTTTTAGAGATAGTCGAATCAAATGCACTGAGATAATGGTTTGAGGGAGATTTTACCAACTGTGAAATCCAATTCTCCAATGAATCCTCCATTTTTATTTTTATTTTTGCCTTGAGAGAAGAACTCCTTAACTAGACATTCTGCTTAAGCGTAGTTGATAGACAGTAGCTAGGCGTTGCAACTTATATAGCAAATTGCAAAAACTGGTACTGAAGTGATAGAATAAAAAAAGAAAAAAAAATGGATCAAACTTATATTTAATTATAAGGATAGAACTCCAGTATTTATTATTTAAAATAAGTTTCACCGTCTAATTCTTCTGAATAAGTTTTATGCTTAATATTAACTCTGTAATTAATTATAATATGTTTTTTTTTAAAAATATGTATCCTTTTTTATAATATTTTTAAAAAAATTTAGATACATTAATTTTTTTATTACATATTCTTATTAAATTAATCTCTTTAAATATTAATAAAAAAACAAATAACTGGATAAAAAAGAATAAAAATATAATTTTGGAATAATAATATAAATAATTGATAAATTCAATATGATAATTATATTTTTTTAAATGTAAATTGATTCAAAGAGTAGTATAATTAAGAATAATAAAGTATTATAAATTTATATTTTTTAATTTTAATTCTTGTAATTTATTTTTTTACTTTTTTAGATTATGTAAGTTTACGTCCTTTTTTCTTTCAGTCTTTAAAAGTGTAAATTTAGGAGACTAAAAATAAAATAAAACAAATAAAATCTTAAAATTAGGAAACAGAGATTTATAGAAACTAAAAACAGAAGAAAAAAACTTACCTGACTAAAATTAAAAAAAAAAAAGCAGAAATTTACTGAGAACAAATTAATATTCAAGTCTAAATCGTATATAATATTCACCCTTCATGCTATTTTAGCTACTGTGGGGAAGTTAATTCTCGTTTTCTGATGAAGTTTACTTGAACAAAAAAATTAAAGCATTATAATAAGAAAAATTATATAGACATCTCCCTATAATAAATAATTTATTAATGTTTATTATATTATATTATACTATATTATATTTTTATTTTCTAAATGTTAAATAGTATTTGGTGTTTATTTTTTTTCCCTTATAATGATAATCCTATTGTTATGCAGGCACAGTCACTAATCATTAGAATTTAGAATAAAATGCAATTAAGTTACATAATTTATACAATATTTTTATAAAAAAATCATTATCTTTCTATTAAATTAACTATTCTATTTTACATTTTCTATTTTCTTTTTATCTCTTTTGTTATTACATAATAATATCATATTTTGTATAAAGTTTATGTAAAAATTTAATTTTTCAATTGTTAATAACAAGTAACAACTAGCTTGGTACAAAGTATCTGAGCGAATCAAAGAACGAATATTTTAATTGCCAATAATGAAACTCGTTGGCTTCAAAACTGGAACCACAGACAATTATTGCGTCAGAAAAGCCAAAAGTATACATTAGTATTATTTTTTTATACATGGAGTATAATTTTGTTTCTGTGACTCTGTCATGAACTTTGGATTTAGTTTATGTTTATATTAAAGTGTATAAATTTAATTTTAGATTAAATTTAAAGTTACAAACTAAAATTGTAAAAGTAATTTAAATTTTATTTTCATAAAACTGAAATTTCAGATAAAACCTTGATGTGCAGATATATTTTTTGGGATAGCTAAACATATTATAAAACTGAATTTATTCTCCAAACTGAATTCAAAACACTTCAAATGAAAAACCAAACTTCATATATAAAAACATTAAATCAATTTTTATTAGTATATTTTTTATATTATTAATTAATTAAAATTACTTTCAGTATAATTTTTTTAAAATTTTTAATTAATGTCCTAAAAGTTCTTAACTAATAAATTACTTTGAAATAAAAAAAATGTTTTTTATTCATTTAATTTTAAAAAATAGTTCACATTTACTTTGAATTAAAAAAAAAATGGCATTGGAATAAGTATAATGATTACATTTTATTAAAATAGTATGATCTATAAAAACATTTTGGTGAATATGACAATAATGATTTATTTACTTCAAGTGTCGTTTACTGTTGGGTTGACATTTATAAATGATAGTTATAACTTATAAGTTATAAGCATCTTTTATTAATCACACACCCAACTAAAAGTATACACCATATATAACATGTCATGACTTGTAATAAAATAACCATGTGTTAAAAAAAATAAAAAATTAACCCAACATGCGTATCATGTGTTTGGCGAAAGCGATTTTTTCAGTAACAATTGTATTCTGGTATTTTCCAAAAGATTAACAATTACATCATGTCCCAAACTAAAAGTAAGACACGTATATCAAATGTTAAACCAGCCATTGTTAATTCGCCAAGCGAAACTGATATTTCTGTTGACAATATTTGCTAGCGGTTCTTCAATTTTTTTTCCTATTATTATAATTAACAATATTAATCTGTATTTATTTTCCTGGTAACGTTATACACTGCTACTAATGTGGTCTCAATAATGAGACATTCGAAACATACGTGTAGGCTCTTTTTTAAAACAAAAACAAAATTTTATGCTGAGGTCATATTGTAAATAATTTTAATAACGACATGGTGTACGTGTAACATTGTCAGATAATATTGTTTTAGGTTTTATATATAATCCGTGTATAAAAAAATATTTATTACGAAATTAAGGTGAATCTCTTAAATATATTTCAGTATTTTAAAAACTTAATCTTTTCTTAAGATTTTAAATTTAACATACTGAATATTATAATTATTAAGAAATATTTTATTTTTTATTCCGTAACAAGTATAATTAAAATATTCGTTACTTAGCATAACTATAGAGAAAAATTACTATCTAATTCAGTTAGTTAAATAAAATATATAAGTTGTTGTAAAAAAAATTATATGTTTTCGATTCTTATATACAAAAAAAAAATCTCATCAAAAGAAAAATATTAATATTTGATAAACACCTAATATGATATCTACACAGAGAGAGAATGAAAAAAGAAAAAATTAAATATAATATGATTTATGATATTATAGAAAAAAAATGAAAAATCATTTTTGATGAAGTGATTAAAATAATAAGTAATTTATGTATTATTACTCTAAACAAAAATTAACACTTCGCAACAAATAATTTTTGGCGGGGATTGCTTTGTGTTTGCATCACGTGATATCATAATCACAATCGCCCCATCTGTACAATTTCTAATTATGAAATTAGGCAGGGAACTAGAATAATCATACGAGGATACGACAGAGCTTAATTGCTTCAAATTTTGAAAACGTTTACATTGAGTGTAAAAAAATCAAAACAAAACAAAAAGCAAAAAACAAAAGAGAAAAGCTAAAATAGATTAATTAATATTACTGACAAGTTATGTAGGTGGTACTTCAATACTAAGAATATGACAGAGCCGATATGAAAATATTTTAAAACTTATTTTGTGAAACGTTTTTGTTTTTTAAGAACATTTTGTGAAGGATGAACAAGACGAAACAAGACAAACCGCGACAAATGTAAACGAAACGGAGAAAACACATTAAAGAAAATTAAAAACAAAGACAGGGCCAAAAAAAGAGAAGTAAAAGTAGCTAAAAGTTAAAATTGAGATGGAATCATGGAAGAAAAAAAAAGAAAATGGTCTATGCTCACAGCCTTACATAATGATCGAAAAGTATTGACTACTCTGGAACAAAACTCATGACGACATGTTTACATTATTAAGAAAGGATTTTTTTTTTTAAGAAATTAAGAAAGGATTAATAATCACTAATAAGAAATAATGTCACGTGCTATTTTATGAGCCAATTTGTTATGAATTAAAAAATAAGTGATTTTGATATAAAATAATTTACTGATTGTTTTTTATATTAAAAAAATTTAATTATAGTTGCTGTTGTTTGGTGGAGTGTTTTATAGTTGTTTATAATAATTAAAATGATATTTTAAAGAATTAATTGATTTAGAATCTATTTAAAAAAAATTAGAATTTTAATTATATTTCAAAGAACAAAAGAATGATAGCTAGAGAATAAATGTTCAAGGTTTAGCACTTTAGCCACCAACATTTACTCTTTCTTACACTTGTATTTATAAGAGGATGTCTTATGAGATGAGAGACGTTAAGGGGGTATTCGGTATATATATATATATATATATATATATATATATATATATATATATATATATATATATATATATATATATATATATATATATATATATATATATATATATATATATATATATATATATATATATTTGTTTGTTTTTTGAGAAATTTAAGTTTTGAACGTTTGTTTTTTATATTCGATCTTTTTTAAATAATATTTCCATGAAAAAATATGTTTCGGAAATTGTCTTGACTATTTTTTCCACCAAAATGTTCTTATGAGAGCAGGTGAGTATTTACTTTTTTTGAGTTTTTTTTTTTTACTACCATAAAATATCAAGTTATTTTTATTAAATTTAATATGATAAATAATTAAAAATTATGATAAAAATACTATATTAATCTTTTATTCTCAGAAAATTTACAGGAGGATATTTATAACCTACCAAATAAATTTAATTAATCATTCTTAGAAATCGTAATTTCTCGTAATTCATAATTCCCGATAATGATGATTTTTGGACAAGAATTTTTTTTTCTTATACCAAACGTGCCTAAGGGTTTTGAGTGGTGTAATATATAAGACTATAAGAGAGTTTTCTGATCCTGATTGGCATAAAATATTTTATTGAATGTATTTTTTTTGTCCCATCGTATTTTTAGCGCATCAGACACAACGCATACAAATAATCTTTTTGAGGTGTTTTAAGTCTTCAATAGATAGAACTGTATCCCTTATTCTTTAATTTTCCATAATGTCTTTAGATGATATCCTTCATATGAGTGGTCTTAACTTGGAATGTCTATCCTTCAAACACTTCTTAATATGCTTCTTCTAGATGACACTTGAGACTGGTATTGTAAATACTAAATATGCAGCATTTTGTTTTGTTGTCTTTTGTTTTATCTATTCATATATAGTTTATTTTAAAGAAAATTTGGAGGTGTAGACTAGGGGTGAGGCCAGGTAGCTACCCGTTCGATATGAATTTTTGGAAAATAAAATTGAAACCAATGAAAATTATTAATTTGGTTTGGTTTAAATTTGTAATTTTTTTTCTCCATGACAAACGAATAGTTTCGGTTTGAGTTATCAGATTGATGCATATATATCATTCTTTAAAACAATTATTTCATAATATATATATATATATATATATATATATATATCGTTTGTTTTTAAGAAAATATAGCTAGGGGTGATGGCAGGTAGCTAGGGTCGGTTTGATGTGGATTTTTGGGAAATAAAATTTAAACCAATGAAAATTTATTAACTTGGTTTGGTTTCAACTTGCAATTTTTTTTCTCCATACTAAGTCAAACCAATATGATGACAAACGAATAGTTTCGGTTTGAGTTATCAGATTGGTGCATATATCATTTTTTTAAAAACAATGTGTTTCACAAAATATAACCTATCATAGAAAATGCATAAATTTATTAAAAGAAAATATTAGAAAACATATGCAAAGTATTCATCAAACCACAATATCCCTATCAAATAATAACTAGCAGACAATCGTTTTCAAGATTTAGGCCTAGTAAAACTAATTTTAGAAAAAAGGACCGTAACTCGGATGATAAGTGCAAATAAGTGCAATTAACATGTTCACGTTGAATAGTATAATTTAAATTTTAAATTATTGTTAAGATTTGTTAGGTTGTTATAATTTTTATTATTATATTTAAATAAAAATTAAAATTATATCAGTTTGTTGTTATTCTTATTAGGAGATTTATATATATAAGAAACTCATGTTGAGGAAAAATATACGAGAGAGAACGGATGAATGAATAAAATAAAATTATGAATTATTATTCTGATTTATGCATATATGATTTTTAACATGGTATCAGAGCCATGGTTTATGCCATATGAGAGTTATGGTATCCTCCATTAAAAAAACATGGTATCAGAGCCATGATTTCCTCCATAAATGAGAGTCATGATTCTTCCATGAATGAGAGTCGTGTTATCCTCCATGAAAAAAAAATATTTCCGCTGTCTTATTTTTTCAAAGTCTTTTTTCTTCACATTTCCCAAACTTACATCTCCTTCTATTTTTTTATCTTATCTTCAATGTATTCCACTTATACCCAACTATCTATCTCCTCCTTAACTTTCACCTTCTCCAATTTCTTTACAAATTATGATTATTATTATCATAAATTTCATTTTTGTTTCGCATAACCTTTACGATTTTGGTTCCGTTTTGAATCTTTCTCGTATCCATTTGAAGGTTATTAATGTGAAACTCGTTGCATTGTTTTGAGTCCTTCACAGGCCAACCCCGAAGTCTATTGACATAAACATGTGATTGTTCTGAATCCATTCTCGTATCTCAATTCTCCCTGCACGTATTCTATTTGAAGGTCATTGATGTGAAGGCATTGTTATGAATCTTATAGACCATCCCTGAAGTATTGACAAGAACATGTTATTGTTTCGAATCCCTTCCCTATCTCAATTTTCTTTCTACCTCACATAACCGAAGCACGTGGACTATCCTGAAGCACCTCTTGAACCTATTATTGATCAAAGTCATTCCTGAAAGAATGTTTGAAGAAGCAATTGACAAGTTAGGCATGACCAATATTCATGCACCAACTTAGTTTGTTGTTATTCCGTATTATTAGGAGGTTTATGTATATAAGAACCTCATGTTGAGGAAAAAGAGATGAGAAAGCACGGATGATGCATATATCATTTTTAACGGTTCTTCACAAGCAGTGATTGATATTATGCATCGTTGTTTTTTTTCCGTTGCATTGATATCATGCCTCTTCACAACAACCACCAAATGGATGAACTAAATTTAATTTTCTGATAAAACCAATTACGTGAATCACAAATTTTTTAAAATTAGTGCGAAGAGGAGAGTAGACAATAGTATTTCAATTAGGAATGTAAATGAACCAAATTATTTGTGAATTAGCCGAGCTTCACTTGTTAAATGTTCAATCAAAGTCATGTATTTAATTAAATAAATAAACTTAAACATGAGATTAGACTGAATTATTTAAATGAATGAAACTCAAACTTTAAAAGTGTCACGCGTATATATATATATATATATATATATATATATATATATGAGTTTGTTAACTTACTTCTTCTAAATAAGTAAGTTATAAGTGGATATAAATTAGCAAATCCCATATATAATTGAAATGACATAAATTTCCACAATATACCATACGTCATGTTTAACACTTGTTTTTATTTTGGACATTATTATCTAGTGTTAAAATATTTTTTAAAATACTAAATTGGTAAAGTTAAAAAATAATTTTTTTTACAATTTAAAAATAATTAAGTTATAAATAAATTAAATAAGCCAAACTCAAGCTTTAATTTTCTAAAGAAGTGAAGTCCAAGTTTTAGCTACACATTTTTTTCACAAAACAAATCTAAAAATCTAAATTTTTAGTACTCAACACGGCTCATTTTCACTTTTAATCTCAACTATATTGACACTCTTCTTTCTACCAACCAACAACAATACACCATATAATCAAATATCATTAGAGGAAGAAAAACTAAAAGAGAATGAATACGATGGGAGGATTAGACCAAAACCCAATGAAAAAATAAATGAAAACCTATAGTTGGAAAGGGCATTTCTATTCCGGAGGAACTGGTCCCCAACAAAACTTGGAACAATGTCTCGCCAAGTCAAGCCAATCCGGGATAGAGCCCCGTGATTACACTCGGTTAAAAATATTTCCTTACATTGTTTATGTTTTAACTTTTAATAACTTCTTTAATGTCCTTGTTAACTCCACTTCACAGTACAGGACTAGAGCAATTATCTCCCATCACTACTTCCAAATAACTTTTTATGAAATATTTAACATTTTGAATGATCTACCATTATGAGTTCCAATAAAAAAATTATATCTATTAATTCTTTAAAATATTGATGCAGCACCCGTAGAAAAAAGATAAGAGAAAATCAAGGTGATTTCCTCATTTAGTTCAGTTTGACAAAATCTTCACTGATATTATTTACTGAGATACCGCTCTTAGTTTTCCTCAATTCTTTTTTACAAAACTAAAATCTAAAAATCATGTAATCTACTTTTGAAACTTGAGCTCTCACCTTAAGGAAATAACACAATTATTTCTATAAGATAAAATCGATTGTTATTAATTCCATTAAATTAATTTTTTTCATCTAATTTATTTTTTAGATTCAATTTGATCTTTTAATTTTTTTTAAAATACAATTTAGTCATCTAATTTTTTTAAAATCGAGTCAATTTGGTTATACCATCGAAATTGAAACAACAATATTAAGAAATTGCACTTTGTAATAATTTATAACCGTCACCAAGTGATCTTAAACAATTACAAAACACACATTCTCAAACACCATCAACTTAATTTAGATAAAAGAACCAACTTATCATATTTAAAAATTAGAGGACCAAATCAAACTCAAATAATAAATTATACCACCAAAAAAACTTATTTAACCTATTAATTCTTTAACTAATACCCTTAAAACATTTGATGCCAGAATCCTAGAGATAAATGCGTTTGTAACATGATACTCACAAGTCACAACCTTAATAAACAACCTTATTCTTATTGGCTGTTAATTTGACTGCATATTAGGGGTAATGCCTACGTGACCTTTCATGATGAGCACAAACAGGTGCTAACCTGGTAGATCACAAGATTTAGCACAGTAAAAATCCAAATTTCACAGTTGAAATTATGGTCCTTCAAAAACCCAGTTTTTCATTGACAAACTCTTCTCTGAACAATTAACATTATTCTAAACAACCAGCCCCTTTACTCCAATTCAAATGGAAAAAGGAAAACATACCAACAACACCAGATTCCAGAAACATCCAGTGAAAATAAGGGGAAGGTTCAAAGTTGCACTGATGCTTAAGTTCAACATGAAGCCAAATAGGAAAAAGGACACATTAGTTAACCAGCCATGGGATGGTTAGAAATGTACTCAATAGCAAGATGACAAGAGTCAATTTTATCAGCTTCCTTGTCTGGGATCTCTAGCTTGAACTCCTCCTCTAGTGCCATTACAATTTCCACATTGTCCAAGCTATCCAAACCCAAATCCTTCTGGAAATGTACATCTGGACTCACCTGAGGAGAAGGAGAAAGCAATAAACCAAATATTAAAATATTATCTGTAATGCTTACAATTTACAAGAAAGATGCATGACCAAATATGCAAAATGGAAGAACATGCATTGCAAATCGCAATCAAATTAAAGAGAACGTTAGCAGCATTCTCATAACGTGCATGATACATGATGAACAACAATTAAAAAAGAAGTTTTGAAAGCAAAAGAAATCTAAGGTCTTTGATGAATTGGTTCGTTCGAAAGATGTTCTGAAAACAATTTTGGAAGTTTCTGAAATGAAAATTAGTTTCTTTGAGTGGAAAAACACATAGATAGTTCATACTGTCTATCCTTAGTGGCATACTATAACATGCTGCATTTCATTATGATGTAAAATGACCTAGGGAAGACACTGCTTCAGATCAACTTAATGCATGACCTGTATATTTCATGAGTGGATTGACTGAGGAAAAGTGTGTTGTTTCCAACCAGTTTATCTTAAAGAGTACAAGAGAACCAAGAGATATTTAACATATAAGAGTATGTATTTTATGGTAATACTGAGTGTATCGAGTGAGAGACAAGAGAGAGAGAGAGGAGTGAACCTCTATTGTATAATTCAAATGGATGATTATGATTAAAATTAACTAAAATCTATCATCAGTTAATCAATTTATCAATTTGAGCTCTATCATCAGTTTTTGTTATACAAACAATGGTTAGAACTAGTAATAACACATAGCTATGTGAGTAATAAGACTCTGGGACAGCAACCTTATGCTGTATTCTGTTTATTTTGATGTATTGTGTTGTGTTTATCACTAGAATAAATTATCTTTATGCTAATTTAGAATTGTAAAATCTCTCTCTCTCTCTGTCTGTCTATATATTCTTAGACAGTGAGAATGAAGACCCTGGAAACACTTTTGATTTCTTTTGCTGAATGTATATACATGCAGAGTCATGGGTGTAACTACACCTTCCTGCACTGATATCCATCCAATATCAGCAGCAAAAGGAGTGTTTTAGTGTGAATATTAAGAAAATAGTATTTACAGATCCGAGATCTTAACAGAGATCTACAATGTTTAAATATTTGGATTCTCCTGATATTATTCACAAGACCATAACACTCTTGGCAGTGGAAGTCTTGTGAACTGGGCGCCCCTTTATAATTGTCTTAAATCATTTGGAGAGGGCATATGGTAATGTTGTTGTTCACTTGCAATTTGGTTTGTGTTTATTTTTTAGATAAATGAATCCTTTGGGAGTTTTTCCAGTTTCTACATATGCTTAAGAGATCAATCTAGCTCTGAAGTTTCTGAATTTGGGGGAAATCATTCAAGTTTGTAGCTGTGCAAGAACTGTGGGCAAAAGCTTATTATCTGAGTTTGGGAATGGAACAAGTTCTATATATTTGTTTAACAAACTATAAATATGATGAAACCTACTCTGAGTAAGTAGGTTTACATTTATATTAGTGTAAATGGAACCAGAACGTTCCAAAAAAAAATTATGTTCACTACTTTACTATGGAAACAATGCACATGTTGATGACTAATCATCTGAGATCTCCATTTAATACTGAAAATTAAGTACTGCTTATATTTTGTAAGGCCTTGTAGTAAGGATCAAACTCAACCTTTTTGCTGTTAATAAGAATAATTGGGCCTTAGATGGATTTACCACAAGATATTACAAAACCCACCCACCCACCTCGGGCCACTAATCGGTTAAGACTGTGTACATCTAATACTTACCCCCTGTGGACCACCACCAGGCCACTCATTTAGGAAGATACTGACGGAAATTATAATCAAAATACAATAGGGAAAAAAAGTTTGAGCCACATTTTGCCCTAGTCATCCAGTTTTTTCTATATCATCTGTCTCAGTTGAATAATATATCAACTGAAAACAACAGAATTTGCTCTTTTACATAAAATCTCTCACTAAATCTTCGAAAATTCCCCAGGTGACCGGACACTACACAGAATGTCATTGAGCTAAATTATCAATCTTTCGGAAGATCCTTTTGGGTAAATCAACAGAATAATGATTTGTGATATGCATTTTTTCACACTAATTATTATTACTGACACTACCCATATGGTTACCCAGACTATGGGAAAATCAACAGATTGGGATACACAGTTTCACATAAGACAACAAAGCATAAACACAAGCCAGATGGTTAAGAAGGTAATTTTCAAATTTTGAGAAGACCCTTTGTGTACTGCTCAATAAACGAAACAACGATTCGGGATATCCATTTCACATTTTTTTTCACATCAAATAAGATTACAAACACCACCCAGGTGAATATTGAGCTATACTTTGGGGGAAATCATTTGATTAAATCAACATACTAACGATTTGCGATACACGGTCTTCAGTTTTCACATAAACTAAGACAATAAACATAAACACAAATTAGATGGCAAATGTGGGGCGGGGGGGGGGGGGGGGAATTCACATTTCAGGAAGATGGAAGACCCTTTTAGCTAAATCAACAGAATATCCACTCAATTTTTCACGGCAAGTAAGAAACAATCACCACCCAGATCGTCATTGAGCTAAATTTGCAATCTTTGGGAAAACCCTTTGACCAAATCAATAAAAAACGGCCAGGGACACACACATTCCTCAATTTTTCAAACTTTGGGACAACCCATTTGAATAAAAAATCAGCAGATTCACGATTCGGAATATGCCCATTTCTCTTTTCTTTCTCTCTCTCTCTCTCTTTTCTTTTTTTTTTCAGAATAACGAGACAACAAACCATGGGGAAAAAATGAAAGAAGGGGCAGAAAAAAGAATACACAAACCCTGGAAGGATCGACTTTGGGGAAATCTTTGACGACGGCGAGGACTCTTTCGACGACCTCCTCTTTGGAGAGATGATCGTCGCCGTGTGATGACATGGCACGCCACGGCTGCAGTTTTGGAGCGGCTTGGAGTGGCACACGAACGTGGCGGAGTACGGCTGCCCTCAGTGCCATTTCTCTCTCTTTCTTTGCAAATGAGTGAGTGTGAGCGTGAGGAGCTTTGGTGGAATTGGCCAATTGGGATTTGGGAGCAACGTAAATAACTAAACCCTTACCAACAATTAATTTTTGGTAGAAGTACTACATAGTTTCGGTTTGTTAAATAAAGTCTTTGGATTTGAATTTATGAATAATAAAAGAATAATTAAGAGGAAAAATTTTCACACTAAAGATGATCAAATCATTCATAATATAAATATTTCTTGCATCAATGTCATGGGTATCCAAAAAATAACTAAACCCTTCACAACTTCTTTATTTACTTGTAGCTTATTTTTTTACAATGGGTAAATAAGTACTTTGGACTTGAACTTAAATCGGTAACAATTTAGTTTATAAAAAAAATGTATATACTGATTTAGGGTTGTTAAGTTTATCAGATTATTTTATCATGAGGTTATAATATTCAATATTACATTAGATATTAAGTTTTTTTAATGATCAATTTTACTTTAAGCTATAAAATTAAAGTACGTGACATTAAGTTATATGCAGAATATAATGATCGCACTTTTTACATATTAAAGGAATAAATTAAAATTTTTATTCTTTGAATGATTAAATTAATTATCAATTTACATATTCGTGTATCAAAATGATTATTTTTCTTTTTTTCTGTTTTTCCCTTAAAGTTGGGATCTTTTTTAACAATTTTTATCTTTTGCTGTCTATAACTACCTAATGCTGGTACATCAAGATCCCTTAAAATCACTGCAAAAGTGAAACTGTCTACATTTTTTTACGACTTTTCACTGTCAATTTTTGTTGTTGTAATTTTACATTTCTGGTTGGGATTTTCCGAAATGGTATGGTGTGGAAGAAGCAATTTATGTAGGTACAAGAAGTTTTAGTTGATAGATCAGTAAAGTGTAGGCCCAAAATGTCATCGAGCCTATTTGATCGATCCGGTATTTTGCTTCTTTCCTTATAATTAAAAAAAAAAGGTTAATTAGCCTAATCCGTTGAGGGCCTTTGTTTTTCACACCCTATTTCTTTCTACTTGTACCCCAAAATTATTATATCCCGTAAATACCCCCCATGGACCCATTCATGTTCATTCCCATCACGCGGTGGTCACGCTTGTTGCTTGCTTTGCTTCTATCATGATGGTGCCCCCACCCCACCTCGATACAACCACCAACATTTCCACTCTATGTTACCACCACCTCAACACACCACTATAACACCATCGCTCATCGCCCAACCATGATCACCATTGTGCTTCCACCATCGTATTGCTTTCACATTGTATCACCTTAACCACCATTGTGTCGTCACCATTGCACCACTTCCTAACACACCACCAAAATTAAAATGGGATAACCCTAAATGAGTTTCAAATGGGGCAAGGTGGGGAATTAGGTTGGGTGTTAGGGGGAGACAAGCCATGCATGGAGGTGACAATGGTAAAGATGATGATTGAATTTTGCAGAGTGAAAGGGTATTGTTGAGAATTGAGATTATGAACTATTATGACCGATTTTAAAGAGATAGTTTAAAAATGATGAATTATACAGATTAATTAATCTGGAATGATACAAGTATTCCAAAATATGAAGAAATCAATATGTCTAAATATCTCCTTTTCTATGGATAAAAGATCTAATTAATAAAGGAAGCATTGTAAGGATTCATTAATGCGATTTTGAACAGATACAATAAAAATTGCTTACTCATCTCATGATAGAAATGTCATGAATCTACTTATGTAATAAAATAGATCTCCCAATATTTTAAGTAATGGTGAGTATCAAATACCAACAAAAATATTTTTTCTTTACTTTATAAATTAGAAAGAATTTTTTTTTTAAAAAAATCTATAGAAATAGATATATTATAAAATATATGGTATATAAAATCCATAGAGTTATTTTTCAGAAAATTATAATAAAGATGTTAATGTGGGTTCTTTATTCCCTTTTCTGAAAATGAAAAAAAAGATGGAATTCTTTATTAGTCAAAATTCAATTATTCCAAAATACTTGTAACATTTCAGAATAATTAATCTGTATTGAAATATATAAAATATATTCTGAAACAGGTATGCTGGAATAATTGTACATTACCTACTACGAACACATGTTTCAAATATATTCCATAAGGTCAGTATTCATCATTGTAAATATTGTTGGTGTTGGTAGTAGTAGTAGAGATCTTCCCAGTCATTCCCCACCACGTGACCTGCAAAACAGACGTTTCCAATTCCTACCGAACAAAAAACTCAAAGTTGGACTTGGATTCAAGGATTGTCAGATATTTCCTAAATCATGTATAAATGTCAATACCTTGGCTTTACTATACGTAACGCTTTTTAGAATAAGGAGCAAATATGTTTTGTAATTTTAATCAAATTCACACAAAATAAAAATAAATAAATATATATATATATATATATAACTCATAGAAATCATATAACTAATAATTTGATAAATACATTTATTTGCTTTATGGAATTCCATATATTTTACTCTCACTGTAAGTATTATTTACCAAATAAAATTGCTTAAATTTTATTTATAATAGAATTAAATATCATGTTATAAATTTTTATAATAATATATGATGTAAATATTCATTTTGATATAATTAATAACTTTTTTATCAATTATATGTTATTATTAATACTCTTATATTTTACTTTTATTAATTAAATCTATGTATAAATATTGTCATAATTTTTAATTATATAAAATAGTTTTCTAAGCATACCAAATTCTCAGTAAAAAATGAGATTAACTCTTAGTATTTTAATGTTTCTTGATTTAATATTATACGATTCACTACTCTTAATCTCTAATATAAAATGTGAGTATCGGGTGATTCTATCAAGAAAATTTAATTCAATTGATTGAATAAGATATATAAATATTATAAATTTTTTAGTACCATGATTGGGATCAATCTAAAGTTAAAGTAATAAAGCTTACAGTTTAGGCCTACCATAAACAAACAATTGCTCATAGTATCTATAAAGTAAACAATGGCCTTAGACATTTTGATTAAAAAAAAGTCATATATGATAACAAAAAGGCTCAACATATAAGATATTTTAACTAATTTTTCACCTTTTATATTAGCTAAAAATCTCATTTAACTATTCGATAAATATTTTTTTAATAACTTTAACGTTTTTTAAAATACTATTTATAACATTTTTTAAAATGCTATTTAAACTAGCATTTTTTTAAAACCATAACTTCTATTTTTTTATATTTTCTTTACCTTTTATCATCCATATATTTATTCATATTCCTTGTTACTTTGTTTAAATAAATCATGGCTTAATTATTTTTTTATTATTTTACATTTTTTAATTAATTCAACATAACTAATTTTACCAAACACTTATAATATTATAAACTAGTTTTTCAATTTCTTAGTACCCATTTCCAGCTAATAACTAATTTTTTTAACTTTTAACTAACTTTTAAACTATTTTTTTAAACATAATTTAAAGTAATTTCTTTTTTAAAAAGTTATTCTCAGTCTCAGTTATCGACCGACAAAACACGGTGTTGAATTCCAAACTATACAAAAGAACGGTGTGGGTAATTCCATTCGCACACAAGACAACAACATCAACTGGTTGTTAAGTTGGCTTTCTTCTCTTTTGTTCGACTGTGTCACGTGCGAGACCAATGAGAATTGCCATTTTCCACTCCCTATCTAAACCTTTGAATCTTATTCGATTCAGTTTCTTCACAACTTAAAGTACCATTGCATGTTCATTCATTGATGATCATGTTCTTCCCTAACCCTCTTCAAAAGTCAAAATTGAAAACCTTTCTCTCTCTTAACTTCTTCTCGCCATCGCCCCAAAGCTTCTCAACAACATGACGGGTACCTCAGTCTGTTTTATCTCATTTATTTCGATTTCAAACTTTATAGATGATAGAAAATAAGATATGGGTTTTCTTTCAATCATTGATTTTCCGTGTTCTTAGTTTCGTGTTTTGTTTTTCTGTTTATAATTGAGTCATTAAGATTTAAGGGAAACGGGTATGCAGATTTTTTTTCATGTTTATTAATATTTTTCGCCCTGTGTAGTTTTGATTGTTCTCAAATGTTTGACCTTTAGCGAGGTTTGTATGTATGTATGGCTGCGAGGTGCTATCTGCAGTTTCGGTTGGTTTATGTATATTTCTAGGATGCTTTTACGTTACCATCGATGTTTTGACTATGTTTGGATGAAATTTGGGAAAGTAAGTTTATGAATTCTAATGCATAATTGGGAATTGCACAATATGAAGCAATAAGAAATTGTTACTTTAGGAGTAAAAATACTTTTGAACTCTGTCAACTAAAATCCAAACATGCGCAAAATAGTGTAGAAGTTACATTCAATTATATTTGGTGGAAAAAAAGTGGTAAAATAAGGGTTAGGGCACCAATGACAGGCTGGGACTAGTGGACTGCGAATATAGAGTCATTCAAGGACAGTTTTACTTAGTCGCAGCTACTCATGTAGCCCCCCTGGATGTTAGAGGATCCCCCTCAGGAGAGTTGTCCACAGAGCAAGATTCTAGTGGCTATATGGGGATTCTAGTTGCCATCCAAAGGGAAGATGAGAGTTCATTTTAGATCCTTGATGACTTGTGCAAATCCACATTGCCAAGTTGCCGCTAAATTAATTAATAAAAAAAAATCCAATTTGAGAACCAATTGTATAATATCACATGGAATTTGATTTTAAACCAAGTCCAATGGCATTTTATAATCCATGTACCCGACCTTAGCCAGTGGGATTAAGGCTAGTGCCGATGTTGCTGAAAACCAATTGTATGTTCATTTACTATCATGAAAATCTAAAGAGGATTAAGTTTGGGATTGGTTTACTATGTTTGAAAGATTTGATTTACTTTATCTTTATTATTATATACTATATGAAATCATTCTTCCATGTGATTGAATATTGATATACCCATATTCAAATGCTAACTTATGTGCAGAGTTCTAATACTGTACTTATGTATTGAGTTTAAATGGGATTGCCTTTTTAGCGTTTAGTGTTTCTTTGGATGCTCTATTGGTTCTTTTAAAATACTTAAAGAAGACACTAATGTTGCTTCAAATTTCAGATAATGAAGAACCGATGATCCTACCTGGAACAATGTCTGAATTAGCGTTTAATAAATATAAGCGATGGCAATGGTGGTGTCTTGTGACACTAAGCATAGCCTTTCTTATAGTTGGCCAATCTGTTGCTGTTATCCTTGGAAGATTTTATTATGATCAGGGTGGAAATAGTAAATGGATGGCTACTCTAGTTCAAACTGCTGCCTTCCCGATCTTGTTCATTCCATTATTTACAATTCCTTCACCTCCAGAGGCTTCAACTTCTGCTTCACCTTCCATCAAAATTATTCTTTTGATATATTTTGGTCTTGGAGTCTTAATTGCTGCTGACAATATGATGTACTCCACTGGACTCTTATACCTCTCGGCTTCTACCTATTCGCTGATTTGTGCATCACAGTTAGCTTTTAATGCAGTTTTCTCATATTTTATCAATTCTCAAAAGTTCACTGCTTTGATTATAAACTCTACAGTGGTTCTCACTTTATCTGCTGCACTCCTTGCTGTTAACGAAGACTCAGACGAACCATCTGGTTTCTCCAAGGGAAAGTACATTATTGGTTTCCTATGTACCCTTGGAGCTTCTGCATTGTACTCTCTTTTGCTTTCCCTCATGCAGCTGACCTTTGAGAAGGTTCTGAAGAAGGAAACATTTTCTGTCGTTTTGGAAATGCAAATCTACACATCACTCGTTGCCTCTGGTGCTTCCATCATAGGCCTATTTGCAAGTGGGGAATGGCGTACTTTGCATGGAGAAATGGAGGGTTTTCAGAAAGGACATGTTGCTTATGTTATGACTTTGGTTTGGACTGCAATAGCCTGGCAGGTATGCTCTGTTGGTGTTGTTGGCTTGATCTTCCTAGTGTCTTCTCTCTACTCCAATGTTATAAGCACGGTTTCTTTAGCCGTAACTCCTATTGCTGCTGTTATAGTTTTTCATGATAAGATGAATGGGGTGAAGATAATTTCTATGCTTTTGGCTCTATGGGGTTTTGCCTCTTATATTTATCAGAATTATCTTGATGATTCAAAGACAAGACATGCACAAGCTGCTACTAAGTCTCAAAATGATTCTTCATGTTGAGAATATTCAACTTGGTCATACCTTTGTCGAAGTTTACTTTTTTCTTTTTAGCTTTAAATCCTTCAGTACACCATTTGCTAGCTTTAGGTTTTATTTTTCCTTCAGTCTCACGGAACTTGTGAGGTAGTATAGTTATGAAGTTATTGGTCATTCTAGATTATTGTTCTCTCATTTAAGAAATGAAAAGTTTATTGGTGTCTCGGACAGGTTGGAACTTGGAAGTCTCCAATCTTCTTATTCCAAATATATTTTGTATGGCTTTTGTGAATTGTAATAAGTTGAATAATCTCTGTATGATTAGTGGAAGTCTTAAGATTGATATAAGTTTTCTTTGCAATTTTTTTCATTATTAATTTAATTGAATCCTCTTTCAATGTCAAACTTCTTTATGCTATCATATCCAATTGAATTGCTAAAAATACTTGAGTTTCACCATTACTTTAACAACTACAGACTACAGATTATGAAGCCCGTCTCTTTTTGATGATGCGGCCAACTTATAAAGAACATTGTCCTGGCTGTTGTTCAATCTAGTTAGAACTTTCAACCTTTCATAAGAAAATTACCAATGAATATCACCACACGCACATGTATAATAAATTATGAATTTATTTATCTTTTCCCTTTTCAATTTTCATTAATGATCGTGAGCTCTTATTTTTCTCGCTAAAATGAATTATTCACTTAATTCATTTCAAATTTAGTTATTTTTCTTTTCTCTGGGTTTTCCTCCTTTGCCTTCCAGAATACATGAACAAGACTGTAAAATATTCCGTTTATGGGAGTTGCTACGCCTACGACAAACCAGTTTGTCAAATATTTCCTAAATTATATTTTATAAGCCTATCGATATCTAAATTATGAATTTATGAAATATAATTTAAATAAAATAATTTTAATCTTAATTGAATTTCGTTATTATTCATATTTTTCTTGCTTCTCAATATCAATAAGGCTACAGCAAAATTATTGTTTGTATTAGCCCTATTTAATTCGCAATTTCAACCCAGTACATGGGGGAAAATATAAGTACAAAACTTAAATGTAGTTCTTTTAAGTGTTGGTTTTGAGAAGTGGAGTTTCACACCAGTAATTTTGTGTAAATAATATTAGAGAAAAGGATTATGCACTCCCAATATATATATGACTTTAAAAATAAGAGAAATAAGAGGTATCAAATTTAGTATAAAAAGTTTAACACAATCATCTAATTACAACTTATCATGTATGATAAATTTATTGATTTTTAAAATAATTATCTTACAGTAATTCAAATGGTGATTTATGATTAGATGATCATGTAAAATTGTTTTACTTATTAATACATAAACATTATACTCTTAAAATAATTATTTTAAAGTAATTCATAGATAATTTGTGATTAAATAATAATATAAAACTATTTTATATTATTAAAGTCACAGTATTATATTAAAGGCCAGCATAAAATATTAATGCGTAGCTTTAACTTTATTTTTATTTTTAATTAGAGAACAATGTTAAAAGTACTTGAAATTTTGCGTGCAAGTTTTGTCCTAAATGAAAATATTTTGGTACTAACATTATATTGGTATAGCTGAAATTGAGTTTGAATTTTTAAATAAAATTTTGAATTTGAATTTTATACATGAAAAAAATAATTGGAATGAGATATTTAACTAAACATGATTCAATTAGATTTCTCAAAGATGATTTGTTATCAATCAATAAACTCAGTAGATAAATTGCACCCATAATATCATTAAAAAAATGAAGTTTGGATTTTTCTAAATAAATTTTTTAATCCAAATCTTATAAATAGAAAAATGTGATTGAAAAAATAATATTCTATTAAAGATAGTTCAACTAAGATTCTCATAAAAAAAAATTATTAACAATATCTATAATATAATTAAAAAGAACAAAAATACTTGTTTGATCAGCTGAAGTATAGAGGAGTGCTATGGGGTTCAAGCGATGGTAAAGAATTCGAATAATGAGAGAACAGGGAAGTTAATGGAGGAGTTGTAGGTGTGGATGAGGAAGAGTTGGGTTTGGCCCAATGACACATCACATTAATTGGTCATCAATTGACATAGCTGAGTATGCAATTGCATGAGGTTTGAGTTAGGATCAATGGGTTGTCCAAGTCGATAAAGTTAGGTCCAATTTTGATTGCGCATTTGTGATAAGCCTAGTGGTCACATGTTGACAAGTGACAACAAATAAAAATTTTCCATGTGTAATACATCTCCCAAGTGATTGATCTTGACAACATCATGATATATGTTTTTTTCTTTTTTTTTAATGTTAAAGTCCCCTTTGTCGTCATTAACAATTATTTTTCTAACTTTTCTCATGAACATCTTGTATATAACCGAGGTTATAATTACATTGGTGTGAGACTTACTAATCATTTCTTACGGACAATAGCTTACTGTGATAAAATAATCAATAGCTTGTTGTGATAATATATTATTTTATCGGTGGATCAAATGACATCTTTTGCACTGAACACGAAGGATTAGATTTTTTTTTTCTTTCTTTCAAAGGATTTGATTATCATTACGTATTGTTTAATATTTTTTTTATATGAGATATTTGTTGGGAAATTAAAGATTTAAAGGAGGTAAATTTTGGAAAAATTTATAATAATAGTCAATCAACAATCATATAAGTAAAAATAAGATCTATAAACTCGAACATTAAGATTTTGGATTAAAATATGGTGTCAAGTTTACTTATGTGGTTGCTCATGATCCATTGAAGTAAATCTTTCTGGTGTTTACTTTCTCGATTACATAATAATTGTTATCAGAGCCAATAGTTCGACTTTGTGACCTGCTCGAATGGTTAAGATGACAGTATGATATCAGATTCACTTATATGGTTACTCATGGATCATTAGTATAAATCTTCTCAGTATTTATTTCCTTGATTTCATTATAATTGGTATCAAAGTCAATTGTTAGACTTGATGACCGACTCAGACTAATAAGATGACAATTGTGAATCCTTGGTATAAGAATTCCTTGTATTAAAAGTTTTTCTGGCAATGGGTTCAGATGATGTGTCCCATGCGTGAAGCTGTTGTACAAGTATTTAGAGCATGTGGACTCTAATAATAATCATGAAAATATTCGTGTATGAAAATGACTTGACCTCGAGAAGAAGATTATCATATGAATAAAACTCACATGAGAAAAGATTAGTGAAATAAGTATGAAACATGAATTTTTACATCATATAAAAATAAGGGCAAACAAAATCATAAATCTGATCCTATATTATAATTTATGAATAACGATAAATAAAGTTTTTCCTACATAGGGCAATTAAAACTTCAAGAAGTGCATATATACGATACGATTATTGATTGTATAAATTTGTGTGAACTGACGGAAAACTTGGGCAGGTGATAAACAAAAAAAAAAAAATGAAAAGAAATTGATGATTTTATTTCACTGCATCAGTACTCATTCCATGTTATTCGTGCAGCTTTCATTTCGTATCATTTAATAATTTTGTTAAACTTTTTTTAAAAAAATAAAAAAATATTATACACTAAGTGTAAAAAAAGTTTCACTAAATCATTTAATTACAACTCATAGAGTTTAAAATAATTATGTTAATGTCATTTAAATAATGATATATAATTAAATAATTATATAAAATTATTTTACAACCATTAATGCATAAATATTAATCTAAAATAAATTGTAAAGTGACTAAACTTGTGAAAATAAAATTTTGTTGAAAAGAAACACATATTATTAAAAATTTAAGTATTAATAAATATATCTTAAAAACAATTGCTAAAATTCTACTGTTGAATATTGTTGTGCAATTGAAGTAAAATTGAGAGATATATATCAATAAATCATGAGTAATCACATAAATAAATTTGACACCACACTTTAATCCAAAATTTTAAGATATTTATTTATGTTTACACCCTTCAATTTCTAACGTTTAGTATAGTATAAGAGTCAATGATTTGACTTGATGATCAATGATGATATGATATTATATTCACTTTTTGGTTATTCATGAATTATTATTGTAAATCTCTTCAATATTTATCCCTTGAATTTCACAAGATATCCTTTAAATTTCACAAGAATTTACATATGCAAAACAATAATTAAAGAATGTTTTATATTCTCTTTTCTTAATCATGCAAATCTTTTATATTTATAACATTATTTAAATATTAAATCATTTATATACCAAACTCCATCTTATTATTATTCATAAATCTACTTTTTTTTACTGACCTTACATATGTTTAATCCTATTAAAAAAAAAAAGTTTAATCCTCACCTTTCATTCCCACCACCAAATTCCTCTCTCTCTCTCTCTCTCATTTTTTAAATCCACCATGAATCTCTCTCAGTTTCTTTTGTCTAATGTCTGTATAGGATTACGCTTCTGTGAGACTGAGACAAGCATAAAAGCAATGTTATTATCATTACTTGCTATATATATTTTTTCCAAATAGATTATTTATTTGAAATATATTAATTCGTTATGACTACAAAGAAATAAATTAATAAGCTATGGGAAATTCGGAATGCAGTTTTAAGTAAAACGTATCTATTATTTATATATTTATCTTTATATAAAAAATTCATAATGAATTAAGTGTTTGGAACAAAACTTTGACAGTGTAAAAACTCTTACGGTACATAACCATTAAACTTTGGTTGAAGTGGTGGTCAGGCCTTGGCCTTATGCCATAAGGTAATTTTAATGGGTTTTTGAAAAGAATTAGTTACGAATCACAAAGACCAAATGTGTTTATAATGTGAACTTGCAAGTTGTAACAGATATAGATTAGAAGCACAAAGGAAATGAAACTAGGGACCAAATTAGCGTACTAATTATTTTGGAATATCCCCTCTTCCAATATTGCATTTTGTGATTCTATATTTATTTTCTGTTTTTCAGTATAATCAAGAGGGAATGATATTCCAAAACATTGGTACAACAGGTCCCGATAAGCCAGTGTAGATGAGTTCTGCGAGTTTAGTGCAAATTGTGGCAGATGCAGTTGAAATTGTTGCCTTAGCCATATATGATATTTTCCATAACAGCGAGCATCATAGAAATCAATGGCATTTTTATTAGGTATTGGAATTTACAAGTATTGAGAATTTTCTTTTAGAGTTGCAGATGTGGGGTGTCCTAGCTATTCTGCAATGCTAAAGTGAGAACATTGAAAAGAATTCTAAGATATAAACATAATTTGAAGCTAGCACCTAGCACTTTTTTTTTTTTTCTTTTCAGAATTTGCAAATTGTTGCAGAAAATGAGAGGAGGAACTAGGGTGGTGTTGAAGATTAAATTGAGTGAACTATGTCTTTACAAAAGAATTAATGTTATTGGTGGCCTGTGATAATCTGACTTGACAAAACAAGGGAGGGATGAAGCTAAAAATAAACTGAATCTGTCAGTTTGCTAATGTTAATAAGGTTTCTAATGATTAATGGAACATGCAATAAATCATGAGTAAAAAGGAAACAGAAGGACTAAAGGGGGAATTCATGCTAGAATAGCAAAAAATGTTCTATGGTACTGAAGCCTGTTCAAGTCCCTATGATTTGTTGCAGATTAGTGTTGTGACTTGTGACACCAGAATTAATAACCCAAACTCAGCCATGTTGCAATCATGATTCTTGACAGTATTCTTGCTTGGTGGTCTTTGGAAAAAATTTCAAGAATGGGAAGGCAAATTTATTGCAAGAGGTGTTATATTGTCCATAGTATCCATATGTTTCCCATAGGCAGACATAGCATCTGCAGCATTCATGTGCTTCTTTATTTCGCTTCCTAAATAAGTAATACAAACTATTTTTCCCCCTACAATATAAGGATCAAGATTGAAGCCTATGTTGATAGACGTGTCAAATGCATTATGTACATTATTCTTTTGGACTTCACTAAAAAACCTCTAGTTGTTCTTGAGAATATATAGATGCAATTACTAATAGAGATTGATCAGTTTGAAGGTTTTGATTTTCAGTCAATAGAAAATACTCATCAATTGACCTTGATTATATTTTATATTCCTCAGTTCAAAAATGAATTGTATGATCATTGTTCATGTTTGAAAAGCAAAAACAGTTAAACTTACGTACTCAGATAACATATTCGCCAACATTAGAAAGAGAAGCCGCAACCAACGTGGTGTATGATAGTCCGCAAATAACCATGTTTTTTTAAGTATGTGATTAAGAGTTCAATATTCTGATTTGTATATATGAAAAAACATTTATTAGTAGACCCCTCAAATAAATTTCAGTATCTCAAAAAATTAATCTTTAGCCCTCAATTAAAAGATAAGCTAATTCTGTTGTTCCAACTCTAGGAAACCATCATTTTTATTTGCTAGTCACTTTGCCTTCGGTATAGTGCATTTTGGTGGAATTAAAAGTGGTTGGAGTGATGAATTGTTGGAATTTGTTACAACCTCGAATTGCTGTTGCTATTTATTGCTTCTTAATTTCATTTACTTTTACTGAGAGTAGGTGGTTGAAATTGACCAAATTCAGCGGTGCAAATTATGTCATGGCGTAAGCATGGTGGTATTCTCAATTGAAAAGGAGTTGATTATGAATCATAAGATTAAATGAAAGAAGAAAAGAGAAAGGTAGACTAAATAAAAATGAGCTGACAAGTGAATTAATAGAAGTGTTCAGTGAATTATCTCAACATAATTCTTCAACTAACCTTGAATATCTGCCAGTTCTACTCCATATATATTAAGGTAAATATTTTAACAATTTTATTCACATCAAAATTGATTTCTTAATTGAGACATACCCCATATATCCTAATAAACTAAAAAAGAATCACACAAGAAAGATTGAAAAATCCTTTTCTTTTCTCTAAACACTTTATTTTTTTTCCTTTTTTCACCATCACAACTACATTTAGTTGCACTTTGACACGATAAATAAAAACCTTTAGCAAAACCTATCACTTGATGTATTTAATGATTCCCAGTCTATATTAAAGTAGAGTATACTGGTATCTTAATTGTGGTGTACTATTTTATGAGTGGCTGAATAATTTAGTACACTCTTCTTTAACTCCTAGCTTAAGTTGCAACGGGAATCGAGAGAAAATAAATTAATTTACTATCAAACCTTTTTAGCAAATACATAAAATAATTAAACTTAGGTTTTTGCAAATAAATTAATTCTCTCAACCATAAATTTTAATCTAACAATTATAATTAAATATATTTTTTCTCAAACTAATTGAAACGTATAAATAGATAGATAGATACAAATCAAATTCTAGGTAACATCCCTTCTATTTTTTTTTTGTGTGTGATCATTACCTCATTTCATTCTATTCAAACTAATTGACTGAACCTTCTCACGTATCTTAGTTAATAACAAAAATAGATTCACTAAAATAATCATAAAATTCTAAACACACAAATGGACTAGTCGTGCGTGTTTCCTAAAATGAATAAAAGATTCCACCAAAAAGACTGACCGAGCCCACCCCATAATCCATCGCAGTCTATATTAAATAGTGTATAATTAGTTATCATCAAGCATATGGATTAATTGATGTAATAATATTTTAGCTTAATCAGATATCTCATATATATATATATATATATATAAGTCCTTAGTAGGTGTATTTTTGTTAAATATCTACAAAAAGAGTTTTAAAGTCCATAATAATTCAGTTTAAAATACATGTGGTATAAAAAAATATTATATAATTACAAAACCAAATAATGTAAAATAAACAGTATATGCATTTAAAAGGGGTAGAGAAGGGGAATTAAGCTAGCCGCAGAAAGTGCTTAAATGGTGTGGGCCCCACTTATGAGCGTCACCAACACTTGAAATGGTTTTATGTGTTCCAATTCACCACCACAAAACTGCAACATTGATTTCAGATTCAACGCCAATGCCCCCACCACTTCACCTATTGACTTACAGTTCAAGTGGGGAGCACAATCCGTTCATTATGCTCCTCACCACTATCTTCACTTTTGCTCCAACCCAATTTCAATTTTCTTGCTTTTTCATCCACCAACAATACATTATACAACAGCTTCTTTTCAGTATTCAATTAGCCATTAGGATTACGATTATGTAGGACAGTGAAAACTAAGAGATTGTTATCAATCTTTTTATATTCACTAATAAGTTCATTATTCTTTTATTACTCCTGTTTAAACTTACTCCTTAGTGTGTTTGGAAGTAACTCCATATCTCACGTTAAGCAAAAATTAGCACAGAAGTTCTCTTTTGGAGAGTTATAATTGATGTGCATTTTTTCTTTCATTGACTCAGTTTCAAACATGCATTTAATTCGATTTAAACACAACTTATTGTAATTGATGTGAGCTACTTCTTCTATTGACACGATTTCAAGTATGCATTTAATCTATAATCTAGTATAGACTCAATTTCCATATCATGATGAAATTATTATCTTTATATTTATATTTATCATTAAATGCTTTTACATTGACTTTTTAAACGCCTTTTTATTCAAATTCTCATAAAATCTCAATGTTTTTTTTGTTGTTTATGTATCTTATTGTTCAATATACAATGAAATGCTAAATATGATCATCTCTCTCGCAGGTGGATTTGAGTATCAATTTTAACATATATTTTATTTTAGTGTCTTCATGATGTTTGAGTGTGACACTATTTTTAGTTCGGAGTGTCAAAATGACCTTTATCAAAGAGATATATTTTTCTGTTTAAGAATAAAGCAACTATTTAAAAAAAAGTTATAAAAAAATTACAGTATTTCTTTGTTAAAGTGTTTAAATTCTAGTATTAATTAATTAGCCACAAATTCATAAATTGCCTCCAATTGAACTAATTATATTTACATTTATTAGTACACAATTTATTAAATTTTAAGAACACGGTCAAAACTAATAATTGAAAGCGCTCACTTGTCAGTTGAGAATAGGGATGTTCGTGGATTGGATTAGATTGGTTTTGAAACAAAAAATTATCCGATCCAATTTCTTCATTTTGATTATTTGATCATCCATTCTATTTGAATTTTTTTTCAAATTCGATCAAATCCAATCCATTTTTTTTTTGTTTGATTTGGATTGGATCGGTTTTCAATTTTTTAAAAATTCTAAAAATAAAATTTATAAGATTTATTTTTATCAAAAATAAGGAATATCTAGCAGAAACAAACATATTCATTGGACAAAAACAAACATCATTTTCTAATATTCATTGGACAAATACGTTTATTGGACAAAATATCGAACAATGTATTGGATTTTTAATCTTTGGACTATGATGGAGAATAGACTCAAGTAAGTGAAGGGTAAAATAAGATTTATAATTGAATCGATTTTCATCAGTCAAACTGAAAATCGATCTAATCCAATGAAAATTTTTTATTTTTTTTCAGTTTTTGATTTTTTGATTATTTTTGTTATTAATTTTTCGGTTCGATCACTATTATTTATATTGATTTGAATTGATTGATGAACACTCCTAATTAAGAACCTAAATAAATAATGAAGAATGGAATAGTCTCAATCCAGCTAAGCTAGTATTCTGGAAAAAATGTATAGGTGTAGATTCCCAAGAACATTAATCCCATACACATTTGCCAAACAATTAAAGTCAATGTAACATCACATCACATATGTAATTATATGTGTAATTGCAAAATCACACCAATGTCAACTAGTATATCAGTAAAAATTAAAATAAGACTAGACTTTGTGTTTCATGTAGGGAAGAATTTGTGTACAAAGATAGTGAACAATTTGTGTACAAAGAAAATTTATAAAAAAAAAAAAATGTTTCTCTTTTTCTTTTTTTTTCCTTAATGATGAAGAAATGAAATGAAGAATGTACACAAAACCGAAAACATATGGAATGAGAATGAAAATTCACCGGGACGGGTCGGGTCGGCTCATATGAAAGGTAAACAAAATCAACGGTTATGGTTGACTCGTCCAAAATCCGCAAGCTTCCTGGAACGGTTCGCGCAAAACGACGCCGCGGCGGAGAGATGAGGCTTCGCCGCCGCAGCCCTAACATCCGCCGTCTCCGGCGGCAATCCCTTGTGGTTCCACCTCCGGTTCGGACTCGCTCGAACTAGGGGACTCAGGCAAAGCGCCATACCCGAACCCGACGCGCTCTTCGTGTGCCCTAGCCTCGACCGCCGCGCCGACGGCGCCACCGTCGGCGTTCTCCGCCACCACGGAGACGCCTCCGAGACGTATCCGCTTCCCGACGGCGACTGATCGCACTCGTCGCCGAAATCCTCGGTCGTCACCGGCGACATTCCGCGATCCGACGGGCGGTACCGCCGGCGCGCGGCGGCGGAAGAATATTCCTCAGTCGTTCCACTCCGATCCTTGTTCCTCCGGCGTGTGGGAAAAAACGCCGAGAACCACGACGGCGACTCGTGCGAGGCCTGCTCGCACGACGGATCCGACTGGAACTTCTCCGATCTGGTCCTGAAAATCTTCGCGAATATGCGGAACTTGTTGAAGCGTTTCTTGAACGACTTCGCGTCGGCGTGGTAGGCGGAATCACCGGCGCAGAAGGTGGGACCGAGCTGCGGAGTGCTGTAGAACAGCCTCTCGCGGCGGTCGTCGTGCCAGTCGGCGGCGTAGTCAGACTTCCGGCGAGAGACGTAAGGCGAAACGGAGCGAGGGAAGATTAACGGTGGGGGAGGGTTGGGGTCTGAGTTTCTGGAATAATCGTCGGAGGCGCGTGAGATGAGTCGCGTTAATTGGGCCTGCGGGTGATGGGCTTGGGCCTGGGCCTGGGCGGCAACGAGGGATATGAGGCGTTCCCTTAGACAGGAGGCGCAGACGCCGACGGTGCTGCTAAGGTCTGAGGTATGTTTCTTGCACTTCATTTGGGGGTTGCATACGACGCCGTTTTCTGCGTTGTGGGTGCGTTTTGGGTTTGGGTTGTTTTCTTGGGCACCAGCATTCGTGAGAGCTGAAAAAAGGAGATCTGATGGAGGATTGGGATGGGTTGGTTTGTCTTCTTACAAAATAGAAATAGAGGGAGTGTGGGTGAGTGTGAAAGTGAAAGAGAAAGAGAAAGAGAAAGAGGAGAGAGAGAGAGAGAGAGAGAGCACTTGTTGCTGTTCTTGAGTGTGAATGTAATAAGTTGGGGACTTGGGCCTAATTCGATTCAAAATTCTAGATTCTATTATATTTAGAGGAGATAGAAGATAATCAAAAGAAGTGGTCAAATTACTTAGAAAAATCATTATCTTATATAATATTTAGAAAAAAATTAAATATATAATTGTATTAAATATTTTTTAAAATTTGTAGTTTATTATAGTTTTATCTTATTTGAATAAGATCGTTTTTTGTATAAATATCTATGAACTATACCCAAAAAAAAGAAAGAATAGAGATATAAATATGATAAATAGTATGTTATAATAAGAAAAGAAAAATAACTGTCGTTAATATAATACATTAAATATCATGGTATTTATATATAATTATTAATTATCCATATATAAATTTAAAGTGAAAGAAAATAATGCTTGATGTGCATGTACTTTAGAGGGTGGAAAAGGAAAAAGAAAAAGAAATATATGATATATAATTGGTCTAATAAAAAAATGAAAAGAGGTATAAAAATATAGATAAAAATTGAGTATGGACAAATTGAATTGTAAACTTAGATAGCTTGAAGAAAAGGATGGAGAAACAAGTTTGCTACCAGGACAGATAAGGAAAGGTTCAGGCTCGATTGGGACACATGTATGATTCATACAACATCTGCTTATAGCTATATTATTGTTCATTTTTATATATTTTAATTATAGGAATAGGCTATGGGAAATTAATCAAAATGTTTAGTAGGATCAGAATTCGCCGGCTTTATTTAATGATCGACGAATTGCTTAATGCTTAGTTAATTTAATTATTAGTTAAGAGAATCTAATTTAATTAATTGAGCATTTTGACATTGTATTTGATTCCTATGAATTAAAGAAATTGATTTAATTGAAAATACGACATCATTTTAAATGTGTTATGTTTAAATTTACTAATTGTAATTAGTAGTCACTATAATTTTCATATACGGTGTATAATTAATTAAAAATTATTTTAAATACATTTTTTTAGTAATTATTATAAAAGATAATGATGTTATCATACATACAATTTATAATTAAATGATATTGTAAAGTTAGTATTATAGTGATATTTTAATTAATTTTATGAACTTAGATGATATCCTATTAATTAACAGTTTTTTTTGGTTGCAACCTATTAATTAATAGATTATAAATATGTATTGATTTAAAATTTA
>PYAF01000641.1:272084-294666 GCA_007407185.1 Glycine tomentella | reverse complement strand
TTTTTTTGGTTGCAACCTATTAATTAATAGATTATAAATATGTATTGATTTAAAATTTAGTACAATGTATAAAGTACAAAAATCAATTACCACTTATTTAATTATAATTGAATTAGTAAATTAATTAATTTCATTAATTTAATAATCAGTCTAATTTTATAAATACTGATTAGGATATTTTATTAATGTAAAAAAAAAAACTCATTTTCCTCATTTCACCACTACTTTAATAGAAACAGAAAATATGTGATTGAAGATAATAATAGTTCTGTCTTGAGATTTTATCTCTTCATATATTACAAAAAACCTCCAAATAAGAACTAAATAATTTTTCAGTTTCTCTCTTTAAGTCAAAGTCAATACTCCTAAAAAAAGTCAAAGATAATAAATGATCTAACTCAAGGTGAGATATGGGAGCGGAAGAAGGAAAATAAATATACCCATTTGGTCATTATATAAATGGATTTCCAAAAGAGAAGCATTAGTACTTGGAGTAAATTAATTTCAATAGTTGAAGAATGTTGTGTGGTATTTACGATTATTGTGTAACGTGATCTTATGGTTTACTAACCATATATCTTGCCTTGTGGGCATACAATTATTCGTCGGTTGAATATTGAATCTTTGTTTGTGGTTTCTTACCGTTTTAATCCCCCAAACTTTTTAAAAACTTTTATTTATATTTCAAAATTTTGATTATTTTGTCTTAGACTTTTTCCTTAATTATTAGTTTATCACTATTACGTATACGTTGAATGAAAAATGGTACATTGAAGAGCGTGAAGCCACGCTTCACATGGTACCTTGATTCAGTCAACGAGGTCAAACTTTGGCCTTTCGTCATCATAGCGAATTTTAATGGTCTGCACTCTGCATATAACGGTTACCATCTTCTTTTTCATTGCACGCTGCAACAGCTGTCACATTTTTTTTTGCCCTTTTTCTTTTTGGCATACGTGGCCCAACCTTTATTTTAAAATTTTAAAATAAAGGTTGAAAAGTGAAACAATAAAAAAAAAAAAAATGAAAACAAGTACCTTACCCAGAAGATTAAGTGAAATAGTTTTTTTTATTGGATTCACATCATCTCCTTTTGCTAATTAAAACGAGGGTATCATGTTACACCTATATATATCGTATCATGTCACCATTTTTTAAACTGAATTTAATTTTTATATATTGTTACTATTATTTTTAGCTCAATTTTTACCCCATTTTCCCCCTACTTTTTTTTTTTACTTTCTTTCTTTGGTTTTTACTTATTTCTACCGTACAATGTATGACGGTTAATCTAGTTTGACTTCAATAGTGAAACCAGATAAAAACTAATTTTTAAGCTTAAGAACTTTGATAAGCAATTCTCATAAGAAAATGTTCTAAATTTGACTTTAAAATAATCTTTACAAAAAAAATCAACAACTTTATCAAATATTATTAAGCATACGATTGAAAATTACAATGTAAAAACTTCACATTATTAGCATATTTTAATTAAATTTTTCTTAGTTTATAGTTTCACTCATCGTCCTTTTTTATAATTCACCAAAATACCATTGGGTGGTTGTTATCGTGGCACCAGAGATGAAAATACAAAATCACGATAGCTAGGAGAAGGAAGGCCTAGTTGTTGATGATATTATTTACATTGTTGTTTGAATTCTGAAACTAACATTTGATATACCCTTCTCGGGAAACTTAAAGGATGTGATGATTTTTAAATATATAATTGTGTGTTGATTTCTTTCACCAATTTTCCAATTTATAATTAAAAATTAATTTCTTTCAAAATATAAATCATTAAAATGAATTTTATTTCTCACAATATTTTTTATACATGTTTTGTTTGGAAATCAAAATTTGCTTAAAAGTCTTCAATGGGTTTAATTATCTACTATTATAAAAAAATCAATAATAATAATAATAATAATAATAATAATAATAATAATAATAATAATAATAATAATAATAATAATAATAATAATAACAACAACAACAACAATATAATCATTAAAACTAGTTACTCTTGACAAGTGTTTGAAAAATCCCATTTGGAGAGCGAAAACAATATTTATAATTTTATTCGTCTATATTTTATCAACTTAGAGGTGCTTTCTTAATCTCCCACAAATTTTAGGCTAAACTAAATTATTTCAATGTTCGATTTTTAATTGCTATTCAAATTTTATGTGAATGAAATAAGTTAATCTTTTATGTATCTCTAATTTCTAAGTGCAATTTTTGGATTGGAATAAGTTGATATACTGATTTAATTGTTATAAACCTTCTGTTTAATTCTTAAATATTTAAAAGAAATACATAAAGTTAACTTTTATGAAAACGTCATATAAGAAAAAGAAATTAAACCTCGTTCGATCAAGAATGTATCCACTAATCTCAATCGGAGGGAAGACCGACTCATTATTTCTTTGGGTAAAAATATATGAATGGTCCCTTTAACTAATTTTTGTTTCTAAATTGGTCCTTTAATTTTTAAAATAATCTCCTTATTTAATTAATGACAAATTAATCCTTTTATAAAATTTACTGTTACCAATTTTTTGGCACAAATTTAAACTTTTTTTTAGATGTGAAATTTATCTCATTCACCTATGTGAAAACTTTGAAAATAAACTAATGTCCAGATAAAAAAAAAAAAGACAAACTACGTGAAAATTACATAAAAAAAAAAAAGAAATATTATTATCAATAAAAACAAATTCTGTAAGCATTCATAAGCAATATCAAGCAGAAGATACCGCGTCATTAAATGTCACGTCATCAAAAACCAACAAAGCAAACGTAAGAGCTAAAGTGATTTTGATGGTTCAACCATACCCTTTCAATAGACTTTTATCATTTTTAATTTTTATATATCATGGAAGAAGTTTAATATTTAAGATGGCATCGAAACTCGTCACGGCCATGCCAACATCTCATAAGCGTGTTACATTGTACACAAGCATTCATATAATTATGTAGAAAAAATAAATATATACCTTCAACTATATTAGAACAAATGATAGGGTACAAGCTGAGAAAAGTTTCAACATCAGCAACTGAATATCCACTACAATTAACACGGCAAACAAACGCTATCCATCTAACAAATCTTACTAACATAAATAAGCACCCCAGGTGAAGCAACATAGCTGGATTCATAGTAGACAGGAACTAGAGATTTTGGCTTTCTTGGTGTCATCTCTGGAAGCTGAAGAGACCAAGAATTTTAAACTTTGGTCCTTACTGTTAAAATATTACTCCCTATATTTTTCCAAACATGTAAATTTCAATCATTAAAAGATTGGTTCCCATTTTTTACAAAGAACTAGTCTCCCAATTTTCATTTATTACTAAGGTACTAGTTCACGTGACCAAAATTCTACGAATGAAAATAAAAGGATGGATATCCAAACATAAAAATCTAATGCTTACGCTGACTGTTGAGTGCCAGTCTGTTGAATCAACTGAGAGTATATATATTCATCAACTCTCTGTTTTGCCAAAGCTACCTGTTTCACCAAATTCAAGTTTCAACAGCAACAAAAAATACAACAGCCCAAAACCAATAAACAAGCGTAAAAGAGCATGCGACAGTTTCAATTCCATGTCAATGGCACTTTGCCTTTGATATAAAATCTGAAATTATATTAGTATCTTGATCTAAGCTGAACAACCTATCTCTTCTTCAGTTTTTTGTTTCAAGGAAGATCCTACACCAAGGAAAAAGGAAGGAGGACATGGACAAAGACACAAATGATTTGAGAAATTCATATATTTTGAATTGTGTTGTCTGATGCTCTTGCCTCTCCCTCTCTCCCACCACTTTCACAAAAGAAATAAATCCAAATGATTAATTTATTCAATTAAGGATTATTCATATGCACTTACTAAGATAGTCATTCACTTGAGAGAACCTAAACTAGAACCATGCTGGGGTAAACAAGTACTAGGAAAATTTCTATAATTGATTTAACAGTATACTGCTGAATCTCAAATCTGTTCCCACAGTTCAGGCAAAAAACCCCAAGCCTACCAAAGTGATAAAATGCAACAGTCAAACAGACAAATAAAACACACTAACAACAATGATAATAATAACAAAAAATGTCTCAAACATCAAAAGTATATTGTTTTTCCTTCTAGGAACATTAGAAGGCTAAAAATCAATAATAGACAAGATCACCTGTTGAGCACTACCACCAAATTGAATTTGTCTGTGCTTCTGTTCACCCTTACCACCATAAACCTGCAATATTTTCCAATTGATGAAGATATAAATCAGATGAAAATTAGTTCAGGGAATTTAAGTAGAAAAAAACAAGCAATCTACAAACCAACATTTAATATACATTACAATTACCCAAGCTCTAGAACTTATAAGAATTATCATTATGTTAACAACAAAATTTGATTTATCAATATATGTTATTTTTTAGAGGGCAAGTGTGGCCCGCCCCTCCTCATGTTTCTTTTAAAAATTATACATGTAGACTCTAGCTTTTTATATTTATCAATATATGTTAAAAACAGATCAAGTGATCAAATACACTATATGCTGTTTAATAAATAGTTGAATGTAGTATGAAAATCAAAGGGTTCCATACTAATCATTCATTCAAGAAATGTAGAATCCCCAATTCTCTTACTTGGTATTTTTTTAAACTAATGTATATCTTTTATAAGTATGTTTGGTCCCATATAAACACTGAAGCTAATAGGAGATCCAAGAAATATTGTTTCTCACAAATAAGGTAAAACACAAAATTCAGGCCCAGCATTTTGGTGTCTGTGTCAATGTCCTACAATTAAGTGTTGCATGGTTCTAAATGCAAATGTCAGATCCAGGGGTTCTTTAATTTTATGCAGAAAACGGTATAGTAATAATTAAACATGAATCCAACAAGAAAAATCTTTTGTAGGATACTGACTTTCTATTTGATGCAGTCACAAATTTAAGCTATTGTTGTGCTTCAAGACAGGAAGAAGTAGAAAACTAACCTTAATCATTGCTCCAGACTCATTTCTGATCCTCGATATGTTTGAGCCACACCGGCCAATCAACCCACCAACCATTGTTTCAGAAATCAGCATCTCGAATGTAACATAATCAACTGCAAGATTGGTTGTCCTAGAGATGAAGTGATTGTAAGAAAATATTCTAAACTTGATATAACTGTTAAATGGCAGCCAAACATCTTTCTGATATAGAAAACATTAAATAACCTGAAGTTGGATCAAGATATGGTTGGGATGGTCGAATTGCAGCATAATTGTATGTTGGGCTAATTGAAATGACTTGTCTTGGTGGGTTTTCCCTATACAAAATTTGAGTTGGTATATATGTTAGGCAAAAATGACAAACTAATTTTATAAAGTAAATTAGAACCAGGTTCAGAATTAATATACAACTATATATACAGAAGTTCATAAGCAGACCTTAGCTGACAACCTATCTCCTCCAAAGCCTTCATTACCGCAGGAACATCTCCTGATAACTAATTTCAACAAGAATGTTGATGAAAATTCAGGTTTCAGGATTAAATATAAAGCAGTAACAAAAGAATATGATGGCAGAGCAAAGCATTGTTATTATTTCAGGAAAATTATAAAAGATTAATAACATTGATATTATGTTAGTCCATCTGTACATTTAACCATCTAAGTTGTTAACACACATAGTACATGAAATTTCAAAGAACAAACTAAAGTTCCTTGCCATCTTGGTTAAAATATTGAAGTCAAAATATCTATGGTGAAGGCAAGGTTACATCAAGTGTTTCAGAAATAACCAAAATCCTTCATAGTAAAAATTCTCATGAGCATCATTTTAGACATCGCACCTGCACTACTCTGTCAGATTCATGGGCAGAAGCACATAAAGGCAACTGATTTGGTGCAAGAACAGTAATAGAGGCACCAGAAGAGTCCCTCAACTTCTCAATGTTTTGACCAGACATCCCAATTAATCCACCTGCCTGGGACCCTGCAATCAAAAGTCTTATCGTATTGGCAGCCACATGTCCTGCAGTAACTTTTGACGCATCCAGACTGCTATCATCTTCCTGTTATATGGAAGCATAACTATATTAATGCCTCTCAATAGGAGAGACAAACAAAAGTAACACCCAACAGGGTCACATGATTATTAACATTTAAAAGACATACATAATAATCTAAAAAATAATGGTCTATAAAAAACTAAAGTAGACACATGCCTATCAGAAGTACAAGGAAATGCAGGTTAAGACCCATAACCGGGTTTATAATTAAGTCAAGCATAAAAAAGTTTAAAATCACGATGCATGGATACAGGAACATGTACTGTTTCCAAAATAATACTATACAGGGGTACTTTATAAGATAGCATATAGGTATGACGAGGTATATAAAACATTATACTACATGAAATCATTACAAAAATAAATAAATATTTGGTTTGACATGTTATAGTATTTTAGAGCTAAAGCTTTTTATGTTACAATTGTCGAATGGCTTTCAAGGATGCTTCCTAACATTGTTACATATTTCAACTTATTTCTAACCTGTTCAAGCATCTACCAAAATGTTCCAATATATATAGAGACAAGAGTAGATTAAAAGGCAAGCCTTAGTATTTCTCAAGTTCTAAAGCTAGACAGACAATAATAAAACATTATTTTTTAAAATAAAAAATAAACAAGGTCCCCCATGGTTTTTAGAATAAATTAAGAAACGGGGTGACAACAAAATCAGCAATCAAAAGTCACAACAATCTTCAAAGCTCATCTCTAATACTCTAAGTATATATTACAGAAAGCAAGTGAGCAAAAATTGATCAGGACAGTCTTACCTTTAAAATTAAATGGGCTATTTGCTCAAGAGCTTTCTCTGCATCAGTAACCTTTTCATCATTGTCCTTAGAACTAATAATGATAACACGCTCTTCATGTCTCTGCCCAAAAGGAAAACATGAGTTCTGATTTAGTAAACACCAATTAGTCTGAATAATAACCAGACACATTTATCTTAAATGCAAATTTAAGCCCTTCAATCCATATATTAACCCTTCATTAATAATCAACAAAACTGAATGAAGTTTACGGCATTTGACCTGCTAGAGTAGGATTTATTTTCTGTTTATCATAAACATCCAAATACACAATATTCAGACAAGGATAAGGCTTTTTTATTTGGGATCCTAGTATGCAAGACATGCTTGGGAAAATAGTTTACACCTCACCTATGCCTAAGTAATGGTGAACTTTATGTAACAGTTACACAATAGTTATCATCTGCAAAATAAAACTCCAGTGCAATAGCCATCCGATCGTTGTAGGGTTTGCAGTCAAGAGTGGACATGTTTCAACTTTTACAATACAATACAATACAACATTCCCAATTTTCTCAAAAAAGAGATGCAGCTGAGAAATCAGTTGCGTCGGATTACATTATACTGAATCTAACCAAAGGGTAGAATGTGACAATGTTGTCAAGATCGCGATCTTACTCGCGAACTCGTACGATTACCCGATTTTTAGACCCATGCTCGAGTTAACTCGCCGGGAGGATCGCCAGGTTCTGGGATCGTCGCCGGATCGCAAGGTGGATCGTGACGCAGACGGATCGGCGATCTGTGCCGATCCTTGCGGAAGGAAAAAAAAAAAAAGCCCAAATTGCTTCGCGGGTCGGGTTTGTTGAACCCACCAACCCAAATCCAAACTTACCTTTAATTCGATTAGGTCGACGCATGAAGCTCTCATCCTCTCAGTCCGTTTGCGCCACTTTCGTTCAGAATCGTCACTGCCGCAGTGCCGCTCCTCGCCGCTGCTCATGGTTGCGCTGCTTGTCGCCGCCGCCTCTCGTCTCAGCTCTTGCTCGTTGCTGGTCGTCTGACTCTGCACAAGCACGCCGCTGCCTCTCGTCTCAGCTCCTGCTCGTCGCTGGTGAGTGTGCTTTTTCTTCAGTTCTCCGGCGCCCTCTTTCCCTCTCTTCCTCTGCGTTCGCGTGAGTCCAGCGCCTTCTTTGTTTTGTTTTATTTTATACTTACTATTAAAATATAATTATAATATAATAATATAATGAACCTCTCAGGCTCTTTTAGCAACTCCACCACCTCCAATTCACTGAATACTACTAATAATTAAAAATTATTTTTTTAAAAAATATAAGTATAATAATATTAATACCACTTCCCTTCTCTTATCTGTTTAGTATTTTGAAGGAAAAAAAAAATGGCAAGTGGCAGTAAGCATAATAGTGATGGTCCGACTGGTTCTGAAAGTGCAAGGAGCAGTGGAACTGGAAGTAGTATTGGATCAAGGACTGATATTGCATGGAACCATTGTGTTTCAATTGATGGGAATGCTAGAAAACTGAAGTGCAAATATTGTGAGAAGGTATTTACGGGAGGAATTTATCGAATGAAGCATCATTTAGCAGGAACTTCAAAGGATGTTGGAGCATGTAGGGCTGTTCCTGATGATGTGAAGAAATTAATGTGGGATGTTGTTTCTCAGTTGCAGCAAAATCTGATTAAAAAGTTCAATTCAAAGAATATGAAAGTGTGACTGAATCAGATGAGGGTGGAAAAAGAAAAAGAGAAGATATTGATAGTGCAGCAAATGTTTTCAAGAAAAGGAGAATGAGCTCTCAGTCTACTATGAATAACATTTTCAAGAAGAATTTGAGGGAGGATGCATGTGAAGAAATTGCCAAATTTTTTTACAACAATGCTATACCTTTTAATGTAGCAAAGAGTGAAGAGTTCAAGAAGATGTTTGAATTGGTTGCAAAACATGGTCCAGGGTTTAAGCCACCATCCTACCATAAGGTGAGGGTTAAATATTTGAAGCAGCAAATTGAAAAGACCAATCAGGATTTGGAGGAACATAGAAGATATTGGAAGAAAACGGGGTGCACTATAATGACTGACGGATGGACCGATAGGAGGAGGAGGACTATTCTTAACTTTTTGGTAAATAGTCCTAAGGGAACGGTATTTTTGAAGTCTATTGATGCTTCTGACATATGTAAGACAGCTGATAGAATTTTCAAGATGATGGATGATATTGTTGAGGAGGTAGGAGAAGAGAATGTCATCCAAATTGTAACTGACAATGCAGCCAATTACAAGGCTGCTGGAGATTTGTTGATGCAGAAGAGAAAGAAGTTATATTGGACACCTTGCGCAGCTCACTGCATTGATCTAATGCTGGAAGATTTTGAAAAGAAAATTCCACTCCATCAAGAGACAATTGCGAGTGGTAAAAAAATTACAACCTATATCTATTCAAGACCTGGTCTTGTTTCCTTATTGCATACATTTACTAAGGGAACTGATTTGATTAGACCAGCCACTACTCGTTTTGCCACTTCTTATCTGACTTTGGGATGTTTGCATGAGAATAAGAGATCACTTATTAGGATGTTCACATCAAAGGAGTGGCAATCTAGTCAATTTGTAAAGACTAAGGATGGGGTGCTTGTGGAAAATTTGATCACTGATAAGGCATTTTGGAATAATGTCTTAAATTGCATTAGGGGTGCTTTTCCCCTAATTAAGGTGTTGCGCATGGTGGATTCAGATGAAAAGCCAGCCATGGGCTTCATTTATGAAGAAATGGACATTGCCAAAGAGAAGATACAAAGTCTTTTCAATGGGGTTACTAAGAGGTAATTAATTAATTATCTTCTACTTGTTCAATTTTTTAATTTATATTATTATAGACTGTTTGAAAATTTATTTATTTTTTTTACCATTCTTAGCTACACTCCCCTTTGAGAAATCATTGATGAAAGATGGGATAGGCAATTGCATCGGCCTTTGCATGCTGCAGGCTACTATCTTAACCCCATGTTGCACTATAATCCTGAATTTAAAGCTGATTATGAAGTGAAGCGTGGAATGTATGACTGTTTAGATAGGATGGTTGGAGACCTTGATGAGATATCCATGATTGATGCTCAAATTGAGGATTTCAAAAGAAAATCTAAGTTTTTTGGTAGTCTAATAGTTCAACGTGCACTTAAAACAAAAACTCCAGCACAATGGTGGGAGTCCTATGGTGATGAACATCCAGAATTGCAAAGATTTGCTATTCGAGTATTGAGTTTGACATGTAGTTCATCCGGTTGTGAGCGTAACTGGAGTGTCTTTGAGCGAGTAAGAATTTGAATTTATGAAATTCATTTTATAATTATTTACCTATACTTAGTACCTATTATTTGTTAATGGATTTTATAATTATTTAGGTTCATACCAAGAAGAGAAATTGTTTACACCAAAAGACCATGAATGATGTGGTGTTTGTCATGGCTAATTCAAGATTGAACAAGAAGAAGGACGTTAGAAAAGGGAAGATTTATAACATTGATGATCTTTCTTCTGATGATGAATGGATTGTGGAGGACAATGAGGCAAATTCAGATTTGGATCCTATAGATGAACATGTTTTAGTTCAAGCGGGAGAAAATGCTAGTGGTGGTGGTGAACCCATAGATGATTTGGAGGTTCCTCCAATTGTTGATGATGTAGATGGAGGAGATGCAATTAATGAGGATGAAGATCATATGGAAAATGACTATCCTGATTTTAATTTGAATGATCTCCTAGACTAGTGTGATTGTATTAAGTAATTATGAACTTATTATGACTTTTATGAGTTTATGTTATGACTTATGAACTTATTTTGAGTTATGTTTTGGATCTTAATCTTTATGATTTATTATGAGTTATAAGTTGTTTTTCTTGTCTATGTTATTTTTTATGTATATGCATGTGTATAAATATAATTTTACATATACACGTAACTCTTACGATCCGAGTTACGATCCTCGAGTTACGATCTTTTACCCCCCCTTCCGATCCGCTTCCGATCCTCGAGTTTGACAACATTGGAATGTGATGTCCACACACCATGCAACAAGCATTAGTTACAACAACTGAGTAGCAACTAAAAAGAATAAACAATCACTTCTGCCACTATCTTAATTCACTAATTTAACTCCTGACAAGCCCTAAACCCAAATTAGATATTGAAAATAGCTCTACCCGAAGTTGTCATCACATTGTTTTTCTCTCAGCTTTGTCAGCTACTAAGTGTGTGTTTGCATATCCATCAAGTTGAACGTAACGCCAATTCAATCCCTCCCCTCCTTTTTGCATTGGAATGTGTAAAAGGCTCATTCAATGGCAGTGAAACAGCTTTCCAAACACACCCTAAACAGATGCCACAAATAGCAAGCACTAATGCAATCCCCACAAACCCCAAATTAGATAGAATACAATAATTAGTGTCTTGTTGCATTATAATACAGCAATTCAATAGTTCAAAAATCTAACTTGTACTCATACTCGTTTTTCTTTCTTTCTTTCTTTCATGCAGCTTCTCAGCTACCAAACAGACACCATAAAATGAACACATCAACAAGCTCCAAAGTAAATACTTCATATTAGTTCTACCAAGAATTTGAACTTAAATTGAAAAACCACAAAAAATAAAATCCCCTAATTTATTTTATCTCTGTTTAAAAAACAGATTCATTCAATGAATAATATATAAATAAATAAACTAAAAGGACTTACGGCAATAGCGTCAGCGATTTTGATGGAGGCTTTGGTGTCTTCTCGGATCTTCTGTATCCGATGACCTTCCTTCCCGATGACCTTGCCGATCTGGCGCGAGGGCACGACGATCCTGAAAATCACGTCCTGTCCCTTGGCGCGCTTCGCCGCCGACTGCTCCGGCGCGGCGGCGGTGCCGGGAGCCTCTTCGTCTCGTCGGCGCTTCCCGGAGGAGGGGGCCGTGTCCTGGACGGAGAAGGGAATCTGGAGCGGCATGGGGAGGGGCATCTGCATCTGCATGGGTAAAGGCATGGGCATGGGCATCTGCATCTGCATGTGCATGGGCATGGGGACCTGCATGGTAGCCATCGGGTTCTGCGGAGGGACCATGGGGTTTATCGGAAGTTGACCTTGCTGCGACATCGCTACTTCCTCCAAGAGAGGTATCAGAGTGGGAAAGAGTGAAAGGTTTTCTTCGGGAGGAAAATATAGGGTTTTGTCCCGTGGAATTACTGCCTTGCCCTTCCAATATTAGTTACGTATGTTTGGCTGAAAATTAAAAACGTTATTTTATTGAATCATGATTATACGTTGAAATAATGGAAAAAATATAAAATTATATAAAATATAAAAATAATAAAATTTTATTTTGAATATAAAATATTAAAAATGAAATTTAATAAATATTTTAAAAAATATATATATAAAGTCAAAATCTAAAAATTTGTGTTTTAAAAATATTACTTCAAATTTAAAATCATTTATAGTTTTTAAAAATATTATTTACCAAACAGTAAAAAATATTGAGCTTATAAAAAGGTTTGAAATTAATTGAAATATTACGTCAAACAGACTTATTATTTGTTTTAACAAATACAGTATTTTTTTTTTTTTAAATTACACATACCAATACTTTTTTTCCCCTATCTAATACACCAACCCTGTTAAGGTTTGAAAAATTACATTAAAGAAACCTCAATGAATGTTAATGTGAATTGTTCTAATTTTTTTTAGGAAATGTGAAAAATGTGAAGTGATAATAAGTTAGTTCGTGAAAATAAAAGAAAAAGAATCTCTTAAAGTATCTCCCGTCATACAAGGACTAAATTAATACCAAAATGAAACTTTCATACTATAATTAGTGGTGAAGAGATAAATAAAATGATTAAAAATATAAGAGAAATAATTTGAAAATTAAGAAATAATGTAAAATGTTGAGTCGTTTGGTTTAAGAAAAAAATAAGTGAGCAATAATAAATAAAGTTATTTTGTTTGAATGAAATGAAAAAAGATAATTTAATATGATTTTTAAAAAATTATTATACCTGATGTGTATGTAAAAAGAGAGAAACCATCAACATGAAAATCCAACGAGGATACAAAAGTAATAACGTATACTGTAACGCATCACTCATATGATGCACTAATAAATAAGGGAGAGATATGTGTTGTTGTGCAATCCATCTTGGCCAAGCTTAACTTTCTCTTAAATCATGTCAACCAAATCGTCAAAAATAACTTTGTCTGGACTCATCTTTCCAAATCATTGTTAGCCAAACAAAATGGTCCAAGATCAAAATACAATGACATAAACCTTAAGATATATTTTTAAATTTCATTTTTACTTATTGTGTTCAAGCTACTCGGGACCAACATGAAAATGTATAATATTTTTATAAAATTTCTCTAAAGCTTCGTAACGTCTCGATTTCCATCAATTTTTTATTTTTTAATTATTTACAAATTTATATTTAATAATCAAGTAAATGAGCAATTTAATCTCTAAATTTGTATTCCGTTGTCATATTAGCCTTTGAAACTAAGAAAACTTAAATATTTATCTGAATTTTTTTAAGGTTTTATATAAGTTATAGAAATTAACTCCTTTTTTTCTCCTTGATTATGGTCCCTAGTTCGGGGACTTAATTATAATATGAGTTTAAGGATCAAAATGAAAAAAAAATAATGACTTAAATTAAATCTTAAAGAATTTTAGGGAGTTGTTTGAGTTTTCTTAAAAATATGTTTGAATTAGTGGTAGAGGATAAACTAGATAGGGATGAAGTAGAAGGGAAGTTGTTCCATTATTGGATTTGTAAAAATTAGAATGGAACATAATGAAAAATGATGAATCATGATTCATTCCAATCCATTGTTTAACCTATTTTGCTTCTCCCCAAATTTGGGTGTACTTGATATAATAGAACTATTTTATCTCCATAAATTTGTATCCTATTCACTAGTCATTTAAAGATAATAATAAATTTAAAATAAGGATAATATAGGAATTTAAAAATCACAACTCATTTCATTTTGTTATATTTTCATAAATGGAATGAAAATTTTGTTCTATTTCATTGTAAGATTTTAAATAATAGAATGACATTTTTATTTTATTTTGTTCCAATCCATCTCATTCAATTATATTTCAATCCATTTTATTTCACTATTTATAACCAAACCAAACATAATCTTGAACTATTTTTGGTAAAATATTTTAGATAACTTATTTTTTTACTAGTTAAAAAGTTTGTTTGTTTGATAAAAAAAATTTAGTAACCTCCAATATTTTTTCAAACATAACATTTTAAAAAACTTCAGTCTTTTGTATCATTGATGGATCGATGTTGTAGCGTTTAGTTAAGGACATATTGATTAAAATGTTTTTGCTGGTGATTAGTATTACTACAGTGTGACCTCTCGGGAACATTAGTGAGGGAATTGAGAGAATATACTGATACATTTTTTCCATTCATAGAGAAAATTACAAATTAATAAATAAAAATCTATCATTTTTGAACTAAATACGTGACAATTTAAGTTCACAAATACAATCTTGAATATGTGCAGTTATAGATTCTCTCTCTCTCTCTCTCTCTCTCAAAAAAAAAGTGCAGTTATAGATATCAAAATTTAATCTTACAGACTAATAATTTTGTTGAACATTGATCAGAGAAGGAGTAAGGATAATGTTAAAATATGGTAATTTTGAACACGTGGGCGCAATACATATACATGCACTGTAGTCAAAATAAAAAATGTTTCATACATACCAATGGATTGATGGAGATTGGAAGTTCCCAGAGTGTCGTTCTTGTTCGCTTCTTCACTCTGTCCTCATAAATAATCATTTCCTTGCACGATTCATTGAGATATTATTGAAGACGCGCATTTCTTCCTCTCCGGTTTTCGATTCTCTCGATTCGCCTCTGGCGGCGGTGATGTGGAGTGAAGTGAAGTGAACCAACACGTGATATCATAATCGCATTTGATGAGCTGAACTCGATTCGATTGGGATTTCTGCGATAATCGAAGTAAATTAGTAGTTTCCTGATTGATTTCAGTGGATACTGCGTTTGCTAGTGTTCTGACCGGTTAAATTCAAGAATGTTTTGAACTCGAGGAACATGATATAGACATATATGTATAGCATTTTCTATGTGTATTATTCGTTGCATGAAAAATGCTAGAATAAGTGACATTTTTTTTTTTTGCCAGAATAGCGTTGCATTTAGTTTTAATTCTATCGTTCCATGACTATATGAAAAGTGCATGTTTGGATTAGCTTATTTTGAGGATATAATCGTTTCTCTTTATTTGCTGTTGTTGTAAACTTCCTAAGGTAGTTAAAAAAATAAAAAATAAAAAGTAATCTATTACCAAACCCGTGCCTGTGTTACTATTGACTAATTGCAGAATGTGCTGCAAAAAATAATTGGAGATTCTCTTGCACTTTACAGGTGATAAGTTTTTGCATTCTTTGTATTAATGGCATTGAAACATTGAATTATTAAGGGTTTGTTTGGGGAGAACTGACATCGGAAGCTAGAATCTGTTGTTATGGCTTCAAGAGTGATTTTGCAAAAGAGAAGGAGCCTCTTCTTCAACCCCCTATGTAGTCAACCTACTCGCATTATTTTTGGATTCTCAAGTGTTGGGCACGCTCATCCATTGGAATCTAGTGAATTAGAAGGTGTGAGCCGGTTTCCCTTCTGTCCATCTGCAACTACGGAAAATGTACAGGAAAAAGAAATATTTACTGTCAACAAAGATGATCTAGCAGCTTATGCAGCTTCAAGATTTATCTCGCACAGTTCCTTTAGAGTATCAAGTTTTGGATTTAGACCTGACAAGATAGAGTTAGTTTATCTTTCAAGATTGGGGTGGTTATCCCGATGTAGCCGTAATATTTCCACGGCTTCAGCTGATCAATCTGGATTGGCTAGCAGTTATAAGGGAAGTGAACAATCAGCTAGTAAACAGAAAAAGGAAGCTTCACCAGAGGAATGCGACGAAGCTGTTGAAGGCTTGAGCAACATAAAAGCAAAAGCTAAGGCTAAGCAAATGCAAGAACCAAAGAAGAGTGCTAATTCTATTTTAAGGAAATTATGGGCTAGGATTTTAGGAATTGGTCCAGCTTTCAGAACTATAATGTCAATGAGCAGGTTTAAAATTTTCTACCTCTTGTTTTTGTGTGCAATATAAATGTTTGTGTGACACTTGTCTGATTTTCCATTGACTAGGGATGACTGGGCAAAGAAGTTTCGTCATTGGTGGAATGAATTTAAATCTACCCTTCAACACTACTGGTTTGGTACAAAACTACTTTGGGCTGATATCAGGATAAGCTCCAGATTATTGTTGAAACTTGCCGGTGGAAAGAGTCTTTCTAGAAGGGAGAGGCAGCAACTCACAAGGACAACAGCTGATATTTTCAGGCTAGTTCCATTCGCTGTATTTATCATAGTTCCATTCATGGAGTTATTGTTGCCAGTATTCCTTAAATTGTTTCCCAACATGCTGCCTTCCACTTTCCAGGACAAGATGAAAGAACAGGTGATTTTATTGTACTCGTCAAACAATACATGCTTGACTACTAGTGTGCTTTATTATCACTCAATTTTGGGAAGGCTTAACTTGTAGGAGGCATTAAAAAGAAGGCTAAATGCAAGAATAGAATATGCCAAGTTTCTTCAAGATACTGTAAAAGAAATGGCAAAGGAGATTCAGAATTCACCAAGTGGAGAAATGAAGAAGACAGCAGAAGATCTTGATAAATTTATAAACAAGGTCAGCTGCGCTTTTCATGATATAGTTGTTTTATGTTATAGGCACCCCCTTATATGTGTAATACTTTTATCATTATTTTGTATTTATTATGTTACTAAAATAGGTCAGAACAGGTGCTCGAGTTTCTAATGATGAAATCTTAGGATTTGCCAAATTATTTAATGATGAGCTCACCCTGGATAACATTAGCAGGTTGGTGCTTCTACCATTGCTTATGTTCAACAAGTTGTGCTCTCCAGTTATTAATCTCATATTTTGGGATTCCGCTATTGTATTAACATGCTATTTGGTTGTGAAAATGGAGAACAGGCCTCGCTTGGTAAATATGTGTAAATATATGGGCATCAGCCCATATGGAACTGATGCATATTTGCGTTACATGCTGCGCAAAAGATTACAGGAGTAAGATTCATTTTCCCTTTCTGTTAAAACTCTGGTTTTTTTATATATATGCATGGCTCATTTCTTCTCTGGTAATTTTCATTTTATGCTTTATGGTGAAAATTTTCTTTGTATCTGGTTGTTTAGATAAGGATTTTTGCAATTTCGTAAATTTCTTATATTTTGCACTGCACACCACACTTGAAGATTTATGTGCTTTCTAAACTACAGTATTTCTTTTACTAAATTTACCATATTCAGTTAATAACCTTATTAATGTTTTGAAGGTCAATAGATGTAAATTGTTTGCCTTTGGCAGGATCAAGAATGATGATAAACTGATTCAAGTTGAGGGTGTCGAATCTCTTTCAGAAGCAGAGCTTCGTCAAGCTTGTAGAGATAGAGGATTGCTTGGATTACTTTCAGTGGAAGAAATGCAGCAGCAGGTTAATCATAAATGATCCAGTGGAATTTGTGGCATTGAACTCTCTAACTCTGTTAATTTGCAAAATTGGCAATTTTTATGAACAATAAGCTGGTCTTCCTACTTTCAGAAGTCAGAACCATTATCTTCCCATAGTTGCTATTTTAAGAACCTTTATCTTCTAATAATTGCTGCTTTAAGTACAACAATAACAACCGAGCCTTTTCCCACTACCCACTAGGTGAGGTCGGCTATGTGGATCAACAACACCATAACATTCTATTATGAATCATGTCTGTAGACAAATCATTGACAGCTAAATCCTTCTTAATTGTTTTGCCAACAGTTTTTCTCAATTTCTCTCTAGCAACAGGGTTCTCCACTTCTCCTCCATCTGATCTACACATGTCAAATATATCTCAAACAAATCTCAAGACTCTTGAATAATATTGTGTTGGGTTCATAAAAAAATAATTTCCTAAAAACAATGGGTTGTTGGTATAGCTCTTAAATGCAAAAGGAATGGAAAATGCTATCATCAATGTTGATTGGGAGAGAAAAAAACTATATTAGGATGGTTCATAAGATCTAATATCTCCAACAAAGTGGTTTACGTTAACATTTACATAATATAGTTGGAATTTGGAAGACATTTTGAAATGCTGAATAAAAGCAGCCTTCATATGGTTGTATGGTTGAAACAAATCTCATTTCTGGGAGATGCAAAGTTGTTATATTTTTTTGCAGCTTAGGGACTGGCTGGATTTGTCTCTCAATCATTCTGTGCCATCTTCCCTCTTAATTCTTTCTAGGTATTTTAGTATTTTCTCTGTTGAAATATTATCTTTTAAAGGGTTTTCTGGAAAGGTGTGATCATCTCATTCTCTCTGTAGAGCATTTTCTGTTTCCGGAAAGGTCAGACCAGAGGAAGCTGTTCAAGCTACACTCTCTTCTCTGCCAGACGAAGTTGTAGATACTGTTGGGGTGACAACTTTGCCATCTGAAGATTCTGTTTCAGAAAGGAAGAGGAAGTTGGAATATCTTGAAATGCAAGAGGAGCTAATCAAGGTTGGTTTTTTTGCACTATGTATTTTGTTATTAGGGATTATATATATGTTCTGGGAGGGAGTCATGGGGTTGTTGATTTTTCTCTCATAAGTAGCCTTTTTAAAAGCTATGCTTCATTTATACCTATCATTTTATGTAAAAGCTTTGCTTCATTTCACTGTAATTTTGTTAATAAATTAGTGGGGAGAGGAACATAAGTTGTATAAATAAATAACTCAATTATGCTACTAGCATGTATGGTGAAGTCTACTAGTAAGAAAGAGATAAAGGAAGAGAAGGATAAAGATAAATTTATTGTGAAAATCTGCATGAGTCATCTATGTAAAAAGTATTTTTATGTTTGAGTGTTTCCTTTTTCATTGCATTTTTTGGAGCACATTGTAATCAAGTATATAAGAGAAATTTTCAATGATTGTCATCCAATTAACTTTATATATGAACCACCACAAATACTATTTTTCTAGTTGAAGTTGCTAGCTATTGGTATACTTGTTTCTTTAATTTGTGATTGATGGGTGCCAAATATTTAATAGGAGGAGGAAAAAAAAGAGGAGGCAGAGCAGGCCAAAATGGTAGAATATGTTGTTGGCAGTGAAGGGGGTTTGGGTATGAAAGAGAGTGCTTCAAGAACCGAACAAATACAAGGAGAGGTAAAAACAAAGACATTGGATAAACAGGAGCACCTCAGCCGTGCATTAGCAGTCTTAGCATCAGCATCTGTAAGAAGTGGAAGTAAATTTTTATTTTTACCAGACAATGTTTTTATGCACTGATAAATGCTTGGACTCATTCATTTGTCTGATAACTTTTCAGTCGGTGAGCAGGGAACGCCAAGAGTTTTTGAGGCTTGTTAGAAAGGAGGTATATAGATTCTATTGCATAATGAATACTTTCTGGGCATTCAAAGAAAAGTTTTCTTTTGGATGTAATTTAATATGTTTATGCATTCACATTATTTAACATTGATTTGTTAAAAAATGATTTGCTAGATAAAACAAATGCATTTTGTTAGAAGTTTAGAATTTAACATTTGTCACCATTTTTTCCCAATAAAAAATCAGAAATTAAAATACAGTTCTTGTCTTCTTGATCTTGTCTTTTTCAACATGCTTTCTCTATAGCTTTGTACTGAGAGGGAGATTTTGCTGAATATGTTAGTCTCTAATACAACTGTTCACCTTCTTGTATCTGTGTTTGTACACATAAGGTAGGGATATGAGCATATAAGAGGATAAGCTCAGCCCATAGCATGTTAACACTCATTTTCTTAGGGCTTTGAGAAAATATTTCCTGTTTTCTTTAATACTTATAAAAAAGTCATTTTGTTTTCACTTTGTTTCTTATTTGCAATCCGAAAAAAGTCTCTTTGCACATGCAAGGGTAAGGCTGTGTATAATATCCATCTCTCTTACCTTCGCATAACGAGAAGCCTCTGGGCAATGGGGTATGTTAGTTTTTTTTTTTCATATTTGCAAAGATTTGGAGAGGAAATTGTGAAAACAATATTTTGGTGAAAAAGGGAATTGAAACTGAAAACGTTTTCTTAAACCAACTAGCTATTCATCATGTGCAGCTTCTCTTACATACAAAATCAATTCTAACCTATCACTGTACAGATGGAGCTTTATGATAGTATGGTAGGGACAGAAGGTACAGAAGATGAGCAGGAAGCTAAGAAGGCCTATAAAGCTGCAAGGAAGGAAAGTGATGGTGCTATTGAGGCGGCTATTGGTGATAAGGTTTCTTCAGCACTTGTTGACAGGGTAACTCTATGACCTAGTTTCTTTTTAATTTTGATGCTACTTTATAACTGAAAACAAAAGAACAGAGCAGATCATCTGTTAATCGTTAGCTGAATTGTATTCTGAAACTGGAAATAGTTAACAACATTGGGAGTTTTATATGCTTCTCAGGTTGATACTATGCTCCAAACACTTGAAAAAGAAATTGATCATGTTGATGCTAAAATTGGAGACCGCTGGCGGTTGCTAGACAGGTATTTTCTAACGAATGGCAATTAGCCAGGCTCTATAGCAGAATCCATAAAGGATACCATGACAGGGGGAAGGAGCCTTTTTATTGTTATAGCCTGTGTTACAATATATTGCTATTATTTTTTTATTAATGTCCTGTTCTAAGAAAATTTGAAGAACTGACTCAACTGTTATTGCAACAACTTAATAATCAACTTAATTGCCATGGAGTATATAACAGTTATATCAATTACAGATTTACTTGCTATTAGGATATCTACCGGGGTGTCAATAGGACTAAAACCCCAACGTCCCTGTTCAGCTGTTTCTTTTAGCAAATCAAGTTTTCTCTCTGATATAAAAATCACGGTAGATCGAGAAATCTCAACACCCAGATGATATCTCAATTCTTGGAAGAATATATTCCTAAATTTCTCTGCAAGCGGATCTTTGACCCATCTGCCCCAGTTATAATATCCAATAATCACTGTACTCATCCCCTCAATAAAACCAAGTAAAATATTACTTGTATCATAGTAACATCATAATAAAGACTTGCAAGGCTGGAGCTTTCTTTAGAGCAGTAGTAGTTAAGCAACATTGGTTATTTTGGGGTGAAAAAATTACAAAATCATCTTATCCGAAATCCAATTGTTGCTATTAGCAGTCTAGAGTTTCAGCATTAAGACGTTAGCAATGGAACCCTGCCGCCAATTTGGCATAATGAAGGGGAGGAGGTTGGCAATCATGTGTTTAAATATATTCCATCTATTAGATGTCTTTCTACAAGATTTTCCAAATCCTATTTCACTCTCATTTTAACTGAAAATTAAATGTTTTCACGTTCTATGAAACAAGCGCTACTTACATACCCACAATTGAATCCATCTTGGGATCCCTTATCTCTCTCTTTTATGAATTACTAGTAAGTCATTAACCACTACCTGAACTCCATGGCCGTTCCTCCTCCTGGAAATGAATCCGTCCCTAGTTTTCAATTCATTTAGAATGTAAAAGATTTTATTAAGCACTGAAACATGGATAAAGGTTTTTATTTTGTTTCCCTTATAAATCTTTATGACTAATTGTTGGAAATAAATGTCATTCAAATGCTTAGTCAAGTTCTGGCAGGGATTATGATGGGAAAGTGACACCTGAGGAGGTTGTTTCTGCTGCTATGTATCTGAAGGACACTCTGGGCAAAGAAGGAATTCATGAGCTTATCAGCAACCTTTCCAAGGATAGCGGTTAGTTCCTGAGTTCTTTAAATATTTTAGAATATTTTTATTCGGTGTTATCTTGATTTGTGTAGCCTAGAGGGGTGCAAGTAACTGTGAAATTGTGTAGATAATCCAACATCATGATTTGAAAGTTAGTTCAGCTGCCAGATTGACTGCTCTTTTTGCATATTTTTTTTTGTAATAGATGGGAAAATATTGGTGGAAGACATTGTCAAATTGGGCACCCAGAAAGAAGAAGCCGATAGAGACGAAGTGGGAAGATCATAGTGTTCCATTGATATTAACTTCATGGTTCTAGTCGAGTTCGAAATCATTTTATCTGTGAAATTGTGTTGTATCGCTGTTTTCTTTGAAATGTAACTGTAAAGAACGATGGTTGGTTTGGAGTGAATAATGATCTTATAGAAATTAAAATGCCCCCAACAAAGTAATACGAGGTAGGGATCTTAGTACTCAATGGTAAGGTGGAAAGATGCCAGCCCAAAGAAATTAAAATTATTAATAACGTGTCAAATAAGATTAATTAATGTATTTACCTTCCTTTAAAATGCTTTGTTGCCTACTATACTGTCTGAATTTCAGTCCATAACTCATTTAATCATTGAAGGCTTCTCTATTTGATCTCAATACTCAATGGTAAAGCTGTTAGCCACATGGAATCACTTCACTCATCTTCCACTTCCCGGCAAAAAAATTAAAATAATGCTTTTTAAAAAAAAAATTACCAAAATAATGCTTTTTGAAATGTATATACGAATCTACTGCGTTCAAATACGTCTGGGTAAGACGTGTTGAATCACGTCCTCCCTGGGCGTGACTGGTGCTGAATCACGTCCTCCCTGGACGTGACTCACCAGGTGGCGACACGTGTCATTTTGAGACA
>PYAF01000641.1:254826-271984 GCA_007407185.1 Glycine tomentella | reverse complement strand
GAATAAATAAAAAATTAGAAAACAAGAAATTTTTTGGATGTCCAAATATTAAATCGCAATTTTAAGGCACTTAGAGGCCTCTTTTGGGGAAAATTTTTGGGCAAGTCCCCTTGCGGAACTTGCCAGCGGCTTCTCCTCTCAATTTCGAGCGCGTGACCACCGATTTCGCCTCAATCGGCCGTTCCAGTCAAAAGTTATGACTTTCCGAAGTTTTTACGCATCGCGCCGCAAAACGACACGTGTCTCAAAATGACACGTGTCGCCACCTGGTGAGTCACGTCCAGGGAGGACGTGATTTAGCACCAGTCACGCCCAGGGAGGACGTGATTCAACACGTCTTACCCAGACGTATTTGAACGCAGTAGATTCGTATATACATTTCAAAACGCATTATTTTGGTAATTTTTTTTTTAAAAAGCATTATTTTAATTTTTTTGCCTCCACTTCCCCATTTTTTTTTTGGATAAAGATGAAGGTCTCGCTAGGTTATGTGTTCAAATATGCAGGGGCAGTCTTGAGATTTTATGAAGCCAGGGGAAAATAATCATTAAGAGCTCCTCTTATATATAAGTATTCAAAAATGTTTTTTTGGTAGATAAAAAAAATAAGCACATAATTTTGAAAATGATATATTTTATTGTATTAAGTGAAAGTTAATGACATAATTTAGCAACTTTAAAAGGATGTGACACATTTTTCACTCAGTTTATTCTTATAGTATAGTCTATCGTTCAATACCCCTCGAGAAACAGTAATTATGCAAACATCTATATATAAAAGAAAAAAATACACACAAAATATCTATATATGATTTTCAATAAAGATTTTATGTTATTTTATTTACTATAATTTTTCTTTCTTTCTATTTATTTCTTCTTTTTTCATCACATTTCTTATTTCATTTTAAATTTTCTTTCTCCACTCTTTCTTTCTCTCTTTTCACATGAATACACTTTTCAAAAAGTATACAACCATCATTTTCTCACCATTTCATAGTATAACTTACATATATTTTTATTCTTTATTAATATGCCAACTTTTGGTTTTAATTTTTATAATTTAAGTTTTGGTTGTATTTCATAGTTACTTGAAAATTCATGTAACATGAAGTGGTGAATGTAATACATCACGAAAAGAAAAAGAAAAAAAAATAACCAAGAGAAAATTTTCTAATTATTTGTTATTTTAATTTAGATAATAAATGATACAAAAATATTTTAATCTATTTAAGAAAATAACATAAAATAATATAGAAAAACTAACTATACAATACATGGTATTTTTTTTTTGTTTTGGGCTCCTAACCATGGTCCCCAAGTAGTTACCCCTGAACAATACACGTGACTGACCTTACAATTATTAATCATTTGTAAGGTAAAATTAATCATATTAGACATTTTAATAATTTTTTCACAAAAAAAAAGACATTTTAATAATTTCATAATACTACTAACTACCTGTGAGTAGTTAATACCATTATATATTTCAATAACCTTATGATACTGTTAACCACATATCAATAATTGATAATTTAACACTTGACAATAAACACAACATTTTATTAACTCACTTCAATAATATATTGTATGTTACGCTACATTATATGTTGAACATGACCAACTTTAGAAAACAACAGTCAAGACATGGTGTGTTCAACTTTGACCTTGAATTTGATGAATAAGGTTTTAATTTCTTTCTCGGTGGACAATGTTGTGGATAATTTGGGATAGACATTCCTTCATGTCTTCATGTGGAACAATCAACATTGATTTTTTGATTGAAGCTTCTACCATCCAAGGTCATGCGATTCACCTTGTAGTAGCTAACGAAGGCTTGTTGAAGAGAAATCTCTTTAATGACAAATAAGTGATGTCCAACTTTTGTAAAAATATTGAAGGGTAGTTCTCTAAAATAAAAAAGAATTAACCCATGTTTGCCAAGTTTTTCCACTGTCAATTTCCTCTCATGAAAGATGATATTGGGTTTATCCATTGAACTAAAATATTTGCCATATGTGTATTTTTCCTAATATTTTATTGTTAATTATAGTTATGGTGTTTTTGCTTGATTTGTTTATTCAAAAGAACAATCATAGTTCTTTTTATTAATATATATGGTCTTGGACCTTAAATAAATATATTTTTTTAGAATTTGAGCACTTGATCGATTCATTTACTTTTATTATGTCAATATTAATTATTACTGTTGATATTCTGAATTCAAAATTTCACGGTCTCTGATTTTGGTGCAATCAAAGGAGATTTAGATAAGTAATTATTTAACATTTTGACAATAAATATACAACATTTTACTAACTCACTTCAATAATATATGTTATGCTAAAACATATGTGGAACATCATAAACTTTAGGAAACAACACTCAAAACAGGGTGAGTTCCACTTTGACCTTGAATTTGATGAACAAGGTTCTTTAATAAATCATGTTGTGGATAATTTAAGATATACATTCATTTATGTGGAATAATACGGACAAATTCATCATGAATATGATGAACATTGATTTTTTGAATTAAACTTTGATCATCCAAGTGGTGAAGTTCATCTTGTAGTGGTTATGGATCATTCATGTGAAACATTATGGATAATCTCATTATGAATATAAGCAACATTGTTTTCTTGAATCAAGCTTTGACCATCCAAGTTGGTGAGTCTCACCTTGTAGTGGTAGATGAAGGCTAGTTTATGAGAAATCTTTTTAATGACAAATCAGTGATGTCGAATTTTTGTAAAGATACTATAAGGTGGTTCTTTAACACTAAAATTAACTAACTCAAGTTTTCCTAATTATTTTCATTGCCTATTAATGATTCAAGAGAATTTTGCGGAAAAAATTGAATATGAATTTTTTGCTAAATAGATTTTTCTCCCATTATGAATACAACAAGATCCTATACAAATATATCAATTAATCATATGACTTACACGTATATCTATTTTAACAATTATAAACAAATCTCAATAATTTTAGGATTTATAATTGGTAGAATTTTTTTTATAATTTTTTCAAAAGAAAGAATCAAATTATACTAAAATGAATAATAATAATAGAGTACAACTGTGAAAAAGTTACTTTAATATAACTTGATGCCTTCTCATAAAACAATTACCAACAAATTCAAAAGATCAAGCCAATTACCTCCCATCTCAAGAAAAAAGAAAAGAAAAACATTATACTACCAAAGGCAGAAACACCAATAATCTGTGTAATCAAACAAAAGCAAAAGAAAAGAAAAAGCACTAGCTGATTAACGAAAGTGTAGCAAACGTGCAGATTTGTCTTGGCCTCAGCTTTTAACCAATAGCACATGGACACCGCAACATCTAAAATAATAATACTATAATTTGATTTAATTATGTTAGTTTCACCTTATGACCATACCATACACTTTATATATTTATTTTTTAACTTACCATTATATTTCGAAAATTAAACCCAAACCAAATCTGGTTTTCCGCTGCACAGAAAATCGCTCTCTTCTCTGTTCAAATTTCAATTTCAAAATTAGAATTACCCAGAAATTTCAATCGCTCTCGAATTTCAATTCCCACGTTGTTTCTTTCTTCTCACGTTGTTCAAACTACCTCATTCACTCACTCACCACCTAGGGTTTTCTTTCCACTTCGAAGCTATGCTCAATTACGATTCTTCTCTCGCTCCGCGTTTTCCCGATCGAACGACGCCGTTTTGGTGAGTTTTAGCTTCGTTTCGTTTCCCGACGCGGATTCATTGCTTGCTTTCGTTTCCCACGCGATTGTTGGAGGAGTCGTATTGCGTTTGTTGACTGAGGAGGTGCAATTAGGGCTTCCACAATTCGGTTTTGGATTTGGCTTTGTGATGGGGATTTAGGTTTTTAGGAACGGTGTTATTGTTGTTGTTTTTGGAGTTGGGAATTTTGCGAAGTGAAGAGGGATGTTTTACTCTCAGTTTATTTTGGCCAAGAAAGGGCCACTTGGGACTATATGGATAGCTGCGCATTTGGAGAGGAAGCTCCGCAAGAACCAGGTGGCGGATACCGATATTGGCGTCTCCGTAGGTGCGTTTGTTTTGTTCCCTGCTCTTTAATTTGGGTTTTTAATGCGTGGAGAGTTGTGTTTTGTTAGTTAGCAGTGAAATTTATGATTGCAATTAATGTTTTGGGAGGCTTTGTTTTAATGAGGATGTAACAGTTTGTTTTGTTGTTTCCTGATTTGATTGCCTTGTGTGGTTAATTTTAATTTTTAAATCATAGTGGGTTTAGTTTTGTGGATAGTTAGTTATTAGTTACAGTTAAGAAAATTATGCAGCTACGGGCTTTCTGGAATGTGAAAACTTTCTCCATTAATTGTTGAAATTGAAATTGCTAGTGTGGTCAGTGGTGGCTGTGTGAGCTTTGTTGGGTTTGTACCAATAGGCTAACTAAACCAAGAGCTACTGCTTAAACTTGTAATTATGCTTAGGGTTAACAGGTAACGACTTTAGTGGGATTTGAGAGTGGCAAGGAGGGTAGTGATTTGGCTAGTGCATTTGTGTAGTTATTGGTCTTAAGTGGTTGAAGTATTTTCCGAAGATTGATTTTTGTATGTTACTTGTTGATTGTTGATAGAGTTTTTCTTCTCGTCATCCTTGTGGTGCTTTGCTCATAGCAACTTTTGTTGGGTTCTGTTGTTTATTTGCAGAAAAACTAGAAGGTTCTTTTGTTTGACGTATTGTTTTCTCTGTTGAGTATGTTCAAGCTTAAGAGAGTGCCTTATATTATTTTGAGGGGAAAAATATGTAAGGATTATTGAGCATGTTTTTCCTAGGGATTCTAAATATTATATTCTCTGTGATGTAGAGGAATAAAAAACAATAGTAGTTCTGGGACCAAATTAAATGATGAATGGGATGGCAGAATATAGAACAAAGCTAAGGATGGGTTAGAATTAGAAACCTGGCAATATGAAAATTTATAATGGAAGCTTAATAAACTATGCCTAAGGGACTATGGGTGCATTTGGATAAACAAGTGTTTGTTCAATAGACTCTTATCACCTTGTACATCACAGAGAAATAAGGTCTTGTGCCGTAAATTTGCCCGTGAAACTTTTTGGAATAAGCTAAGGAGCCTATTTTGATAAGCTACACCATGAAGCTTATAGAAATAAGCTGAAAAGAACTTATGAGAGTCATAAGTTATTTTCATAAGCTCAAATGAGCTCCCTATAAGCTCTTCCAAAGGGCCCTTTTATGTACTTGAAATTAGAAAACTCTACAAAATGCATACTATAAGGTGACTGGCTAGAAAGAACACTTAGAAGAGGGTGAGTTGACTTACTGAGAAAGGAGCATGCACAATGTGGAGGACTTCTTGTGGGGCTGTGCTGAGGACTTACTGATCCTATTAGGCTAGCATGAGGACTGTCTACCATTATTAATGCCATTTTGTGACCATGATAGTTGTCTGCATTTGATTTAGTTATTGTTTTAAGTGTTTGAATTATTCTTATGGATTGTTTTTCTTCAAATCCTTATCTCCATGCTATAAATACTCTGAGATATACCATTCTCTATGGAATTGGGAAACCAATTAGGGGAATTTTGGAAGAAGACCCAGCTAGAGTGGTTTGATGTATGCCTCTTGGTTATTATTCTGCTAAAATCATGGATGCTGCACCTTCCATTGGAAGTTTGTTTAGTCACGACGTAGTCCTTATTTTGGGCTTTTTTATTTCCATAAATAATCAATTAGTGGCCAAATCCACATGTTTTTTAAAGTTTGAGGGCCAAATTTGTCAATATGGAAGTACAGGGACCTTTAGCATTATTTACAAAAAATATAGGGTCTAAAAACACATTTTTATTTTGTTGAGATTATGGGGTTTTAGATATAAAGGGAGGAATGAGATAAAATATAATGAAACAACTAACTCAGATGTATTGTAATGTATTGATGTGCTCATAAAACCTAAAGCACTAACCCTTATTTATACTAATCACAGTCCTAACTAATCAGTAAAATAAATTTAATTAGGAAGTAAGGTAACCAATCCTTAGATATACTGAAGAAATAGGGAAACTAAACCTAGAGGATAATAATATTTTCATAAATATAGGAAGTTACTCAAGTGAGAATATGAAGATAGATCATTGGATCATATTTGAATAGTCTAGATTTAAATATAAATGTACACAACTTCTTTAAATGGTCATGTAATTACTATCTTTTGATCTTGATCATCCATATATGTTTGTATGTTTAAGATTTACAGTTCTGACATTCTTAAAATAAAAACTGTTCTCATTTGACATTTGATAGATAGATAGCTAAAGGTACAAAGTAATACGAAGATTAGAAAACCTTGTTATGTGAGGGCTTGAAAGACAAACAAAGTACAGATAGACAAACATGTACTACCATTGAGCTTTCCAATGCATTTGCTTATCTGCTACAGACACCCACTGAAAGAGACCATTAGCTGTGTTCAAAAGAGAGGCAGAAAAGACCATCTAGTCCCACAACAAATTTGTTTGTTGGCCAAATGGATTTCGTAATATAAAGACATTTTTTTCAAAGAAAATATTCCAAAGAACCGTACAGATTGCTCACTGCCATAGTTTCTTCCCCTCCTCAGTCCAAATAAAATTCCTGAAGTTGATTGTAAGAAATTGATTTAGAGTAAGAGGGACCCAGCTGTCAGCTAATCCTTAAAATATTATATGCCGGATGAATCTAACTGTAGGGCAGTGTAAAACAAGTGTGAGCAACTGTTTCTGAACAAGAGCCTTTTGTGGTCCCCTAATTTTTTGGTATATTGTTAGTCTATTGATCTTCTGTTCGTTGTGCTTTTCTTCTCCTCAACATCTCAATGAAATTATTCTTTTAGGCAAAATAATAATAATAATAATATATCAGTCTTAAGAGAAGGAGTTAACCATGGTTGGGAACTTAGGATAATTCGAGAGGAGGATTAGTTATAGCTATATATGGGGAGTGAGTGAGGACTATCCTATGCTTGCGTGAAATAATTGTGATTGATTAAATTTTGTGACACATGAAGAGGGAAAGTAATATTCCTTTGTAGGTTGTATGTGAATGTGCTGCATTTGGTGTTGTCTAATTTTGATCATATTTTGTCATCTTATACTTATTTAGTCAATTTTATGAATGAACAGATTCCATTCTTTTTCCTGAAGTACCAATCGCACTCCGTTTGTCCAGCCATCTTCTACTTGGTGTGGTGAGAATATATTCTAGAAAGGTGAATTACCTTTTTGATGACTGCAGTGAAGCCTTGCTTAAGATTAAGCAAGCTTTTCGTTCCACAGCAGTTGATTTGCCACCTGAAGAGTCCACTGCACCTTACCATTCCATCACCTTACCTGAGACTTTTGATCTTGATGATTTTGAGCTACCAGATAATGACATTCTTCAAGGGTTAGTTCCTAATTATATGATCATTTGTAGCTTTAGCTATTGCTTACTGCACTGACATTTTTACTTAAGTTGGTTTTTATCTAATTTAATTTGCTTCATTTAATTTGACACCATCTGTCTGATTTTGATTTTATCTAATGTTCTTTTAGATGACTGATAAAAATTTTATAATAATGCCAGAATTTTTAAGTTGTGGATATTTTATTTGGCTGTGCTTTTCAGAATTGCTCTGTATTCTAAATGGTGATTTTATGTAAGATGGTGAAGATAGGTATATTGGTTTATTAACGGAAGAATTTATATGTTGTGAACTTGCAGTAACTATGTTGATCACCATGTCAGTACTAGGGAGCAGATTACACTGCAAGATTCTATGGAGGGTGTGATTTACACTACTTCACAGTTTGGCTTGGATGGTTAGTATACCTTTTTGTCTCTTTCTGTTTCTCTTTGTACTGATTTCATGATAGTGAATTTTAAATATGCTATGGAGAGATCTGTGGTAAGTAATTTTAATGGAAAACATGTCTTGCAGAGCGCTTTGGTGATGGTGATGCTTCTCAAATTGGGTTAGACCTTGATGAGGTAATTTGTCTTTTTATTTTTTGATTTTCCACAGCATTCTATGCATAGAGCTGATTGATGAAATTTGATCTATGTGGTTTTAAGGCTCTGGCATACTGATTTGGATATTATGGTTTGTTGTGCTGGTTATAACTAGGAAGCATAGTTGTAAGATGTGCCACATTGGTTGTAATATACTGGAGTGATATATTCATCTGAGATTTACAGGCTTGGTATGCCTGATATAAATTTGATGCTTGTCATTTGCATCATTACATTCGTAGATCTATGTTGTTCATTTATCTCTGTCAGGAATAGGAATGTTTTGCTGTTGTCTACCATCTTTTGATGAGTATAGGTATGAACCTTTGGTGGTTATTGGAGCACTGTTATGCTTGATTTGACTTGAAACGTCTATAAGCAAAGTATATTGCTGTGTATTACTGTGGAAAATAATTGATTTTAAATTGACTTGTAGAATTGTAGATACATTTTTCTTATTTTACTTCTGGATATTTTAATTTGATTTGATAAAATCAGGTTTTGTTAAATGAAAAAGCTGCTACTTCGGAGCATGATGGCTTTGGTGCTAGTCTTCAAATGTCTCATCAAAATGATGGAAAGAAACAGGAGGTAAGCAAAACTTAAGATGAAAGACAGTGTAAGCAAGATTGATTTGATATTTTAAAATATTTTCACATCTATCAATCTTTAGTATTATTCCTTGTTGTATGCTTCATTTTCCTCTCTTTTCTTTGTTGGAAAGTGGATGAAATGAAAACAATTCTGTTAACTACAGATTGTGGTTTATTCTGGTTTTAAACAGTTTTCTGATTTATTTTGAACAGATTGATGATTTACCTACTGCTGCTGAACTCAGTGAATATGCTGAAGGTCCATCAACCCCTGGACTGGAAGAGCCAAATTTATTTGGAACTCAGATGGATCAGGCCAATAATGAAGTTGATTATCATAATTCAGCAGATTTAATATCATTGGAGGCCGCACAGAAAGAATCGTCGGGTAACCAAAGGGAGAATGATGTAATTAATTGCTCCTTGCAAAATAATGGGAATCATATTTCTTTAGATTTGCATCATGAAGATAATGCCTGCGATCTGGTTGAAATGAATAGCAAAAAAGAGGAGCAGGAGCATTTAGCATGTCAGGTTGTGATGAAGGATCAAGAAAATTTGATACCTAATGATCATTGCTTAACGTTGTTACCCGTGGTGGACTCTTCCAATAAAGACTACACAGAATGTGAAGGTGGGATGATCAATGCTTCTGATGTAGCTGAGAAGGAGGAGGACTTACAAGATGGTGTTTTGATGAACAATGACCCAGTTTCTGCTGCTTTGGATCAAACTATTACAAATCGTGTTGTTTCTGCTCCTTTGATGAACAATGAAAATGTTGCTTCTTCTGGTTGTTCTCATGTTACTTCTGATCAAGAGGACCTCTCATGTAAACTGTTGTCTAACATGGATGGATCTCGGGGTCCAGGATTTGATGCACATTTGGAGGATGGTAACACATTATCAAAGCATGAAGTTCTGAATGACATTGAAATTTCCAAGAGTGAGGGGCAATCCTGTCCATTTGATGATGCTCGAGTATCCAATGTTACTTGTCCTCTAGGATCACCTGGTAGACCCGAAGTTATTGACGAGGAAGCTCAGGCCTCTCAAAAACTGAAGGAAGCAGAGACTTTAAACCATGTATCACTTGAAGCTGTGCAGCCCACTGAAGCAATCCTTCGGCCATGCACCTCCCATCTTGGCCAGCCGTCTCTGTCATTTATTGAAGGTATTATTGAACAAATTAATCTCATGATTTATATTAATTTATTACTGGCCTTAAATAGTGGACTATAGACCTGTTATAGCAGTTTAGCGGAACAGAGTGGTCCCTAACTGCTACAGGGCCACTTTAGCGGATCAGTTCAGTGTAGCATCTGTTGGGGGCAAAATAGTGGGTGTAATGGGCTGGATGGCAGCACTATCTCTTGATTCCAAAAAAGCCTTGGTGGAGGCTATTTTTGGAATTTCACTTTCCAAAACAAAATTTTGCTTATAAAATCCTTCAAAAAGCTGCTGCTTCTCACTTTCTCCCTCAACCCAACCCTTGCTTCCATGTATGACATCTTTCGACCTCATTTCTCTCTCAATCCAGCACTCTGACGACTTGTTTCTCTTCTCTGACGACTGGTTTCTCACTTTCTCTACCTCTCTTTTCTCTGTATAATTTCATTCCCTGCCTCATTTTTTTAATAATTTTTATTAATTATATGTATATAGTATATAGTATACATTATATAAACTATATTAAAAATTTCAGAATAGCAGCTATCCCACTATAGCATTTTTCGGGCCAACTGCCATGCGTCACTATCCGTTATTCAAAACACTGAATTTAATTATTCACTTTTCTCTTTCTTCATTTACTCTGCTGTAACCGTTGAAGTAGAATGAGTACATTACAAGTATTTCTGTTATCAGTGTTGTCAAGATCACAATGAAATTGTGAACTCGCACAATTTCATGATCTTGCTGCCTGCTTTTGAGCTGGATTGTGAGTAAAATCGTGAAGCTGTGGGATTGGAGTAAGATTGTAGTAGGGTTGGTGTGAAATCAATTTTTTTTCTTCTTCTAATCTTGGTTTTTTCAGTCGGCTTGCACGATCTGGTTTGGCCCAAATGTTTTCTTAATCCATTTTTTGTGCCCTAAATTGATACTTTCTGCTTCTCCCCCATTTTCAGACCTTGACGAACACTGCCTTCCTTCTCTGTCTCTCTCCCCCTCTTGTCTCTTTGTTTCGACGTGACCCTCTTTGCTGTGATTGTTTGCTGCTGTACCTGTGGTGCATTCAGTATCTCTCATTCTTGACCCTCTCTGTCTGCTGTGGCCGTGACTGTGTGCTCTGTTTTACTCTCTTGTTATTGACTTGGTTATTAAATTTCAAATTTAAGTTTGCTTTATTGTTGTCATTTGTTGCTTTCTTTTTCCATATCTTCTATTTGTGTGTGTATATATGTATGTATGTATAAATATATAATTTTACATCACGATCCTTTGTTTTTAGATCTTGCAACCCCCTCCAAATCCTAAGCTGGATCTCGATCTTGACAGCATTGTCTGTTACTATAAATTTATAATACAATTTTGTATTTTTTTCCTTTGGATAAGAAAATAATTTATTAAGACAGAAAAGGATTGGCAGGGTTTTCTAAATACAGATTTTAGCATTTCTTTCCGACTAAATACACCAAGGAACTGCAGCCTGAGAACACCACCAAAGCTTTTTGGCATCTTTCCTATTACCAAATCCTCTGAACAAGCTGGGTCTTCTGAAGGTCCTTGGGACAAACTAGTGTTCACCAAAAACACTGAACAAGTTATTCCAAAGATGCTGGTGGGGAATGCAAAACAAATGCGAACAAGATTCAGAACTCTTTGTCACCATGATGTTGCGTTGACTTTTAAATTTTGACCTATGTTCCCAATTTGAAAATTCTTTTTCTTTTCTGCGTGGGTAATTGAGGGCGAGCCTTGACACAACGGTAAAGTTGTGCCTTGATGACTTATTGGTCATGGGTTCGAATCCGAAAATAGCCTCTTTGCATATGCAAGGATAAGACTGCGTACAATATCCCTCCCCCTTACGTTCGCATAGCGAGGAGCCTCTGGGCAATGGGGTATGTAGTAGTTTTGCGTGGGTAATTAACATTATAGTGATAGTACCCTCTTTTTGTAATTTCTGTTGATTCTGTTTTGTTGTCAAGTTACTCCATTTAATTGTATAATCTTGTTGATGGACATTATTAAACATGCTAAATTCCATTTTTTTAGTAATCTGTTGCTTATACTTTTACAGGTGAAAAACGTCATGTAACCGGTGTTTCAAATCCCGCTTTAAGTTACCAAGAGACTATAGAGCCATCTGTATCTAAAGAAAAGCCTGATTCGGGGAAAACAGATATACAACTTGAGAGTCAGATATTTAGTGATAAAGTAGAAAGTATAAACAAATCTGCTGCTACTGACATGCCAGAGCCTGAAAAGTTGCTCTCAGCTTACCAGCATGATGGTGAAGCAAATGATTTGCTGATGGCATCTACTCCTGACAATCAGGGTGCAACTGAAGGCCATACAGGTGCGGCAGGAGTAAAATGCATCTCTGGTAAAAAACGTAGCTACACAGAAAGTACTCTTACAGTGCAGAGTATGGATTTGATTGAATCTTACGGGGGAGCTCAATCCAAGAGAACTGCTGAGTCTGTTCCTGATGATGATGATCTATTGTCATCCATATTAGGTATAACAGTGGACTATTAATGCTTTTTGCTATATATTTGGTTACATTTTACTTTCCTTGAGAATGAGGTTAAGGCTGAAAGAATTTGTTGTTGGTCCAGTTGGTAGAAAATCTTCAGTCTTGAAAATGAAACCCAGTCCTGCAGCCCCTGAAATAGCATCAATGAAGCGTGTTCGTTCTGCTTCTGCACCACGTACTAGTGCCTTAAAGAGGAAGGTGCATATGGATGATATGATGGTCTTGCATGGCGAGTATGTTTTTAAAATGTTCCATCCTTTCAGTTGTACATATCTATCCACTTTATTTTATATATTGATTTAAATAGTGTGTAAAAACATAATATTGTTTGTCACTGTTTTTTCTAATCTTTCAGATATGAGAGATCTATCTTTTTCCCTTCTTTTTACTATTTCTGATAATTGATCTTCGTACTTGTTGGAGATCCCCCATCAACTAGTGATATGACGGTATGACCAAAATAAAGTATATAAGTGGGGGGCAACTTTCACCTTACAAGCTGGTTTTGTGAGATTGAGTTAGGCCCAAACCCAATTTATAAGAGTATTCTTTTTTCTCTATTAATTGCCAAGGTGAGCCTGACTGAACAATTGATTTTATTTTATTAAAGGTAACTAAAAAGCTAAAACCACTCAAGCACAGTTGGAAGAAGAGAGAAACTTTCAGATCTGCTGAAGTTTTTTTTTTTTTTTTTTTTTGTATCTTTAATATATGATGTATAGTATGTTAAAAATAGCGGAGATCAATATTGGATGGTTATCCAGTTGCCTGGCATATCAGACCCATTTATTTAGAACTCTACTTTTTCCACTAGTTGTTACCCTTTGTCATGATCCCTAATTAATCACTCCTTGTTTGTCCCCTGTGCTAGGCATATAGTAACTTTTATTTACTAAAGGATGACTTGAGAACTGATATGCTGCATAAATTGACTGGCAATAGTTGTAACTTGTAATATACCCAAATTTTTTCTACATCCATTCTTTAATCACATTTCATTTTATTTCAAATTTATCAAGCCACTTCTGTTTTTTTTGCCTTATTTAGCATACCACTCTCCTTTTGGTTACCAGAATACTAATGCAATCTCCTTTTTTCTTCTGAAGTACAATACGCCAACAGTTGACAAATACGGAAGACATTCGTCGCATACGGAAAAAAGCTCCTTGCACTCATCATGAGATTTTAATGATTCAAAGACAATTTTTGGAGGATGAAATTTTCCATGAACCAATATGTACAGGTGAGTTGTGCGTTTGGCTATGTTTATGTTGTGCTGTTGATCATTTGGAGTATTTGCTCAAATCTCTCTCACCTCCTTCTTAAGCAAGTTAAAATCTCTGGAACAATGTGATTATGTCCATCGCTAATGATTTTCATTTATGTTTTTACTATTTCCTTCACAAAATCTTGTAAACAGAAAACAAACAAAAATAGAGTGGGGTTGTATTTTTGTTTCTTCTAGTGACAACATATCAACTGAAAATGATAACATAAAACAGACCAAACACATTCCAAGTACATTTTATGTTTTGCAATGCAACTTTTTTCGTGGTACATTAATTTTGAAATGAGGAAAAGGAATACTTTTATGATCATACATTGCATCAAATCAACTGTTCTTCTAATGAGGACACTTTCCTCCATTAGTGAGGCTTCTAATGTATTTTGTTTCACCTCTAATATTTTAAGAGTTGGATATTAATTAAGAACTATTGTTGATGTATTTGACAATTTCACCTTTTATGTTTTGGGCAGACTAAAGTGATCTACTAAATGTTGTTTCTGCATCTATGGGATGGTCATATCAGTTCATTTTCAATTGTTGTCAGTTGCTTTTCAAAAATCTATTTTCATGAGAGCATGTGGCCATCATTATTCTGATTAAACTATTTTCATTTACTTTAATTTCACATAGAGCCTCATCATAATCTTTTCTGAAATTTCCATCTAACATTATCTTATGTCAATTCTGTCATATCTTCCAGATTTGTCTACTGATTTGACTATTCTGCGAAATGAGACATTTGATCTGACTGGAATCAAGGTTTTTGATTATGGTTTAGATAGTTCTTCCGTAGAAAAAACAAATGATCAAGAGTCCTATTCTAGAACAGATACTGAAATTCATGGAGTGGAGGGTAATAATGAACCTATGGCAGTCCAAACCCAAGAAGATGCAGAAGTGCAACCTACTGAGGTACCTGTTTTGTCTGAGGTTAACTTGGGATCTCATGATATTGATGCTCATGGGCACATGAATATTATTTCTCATGCGGAGGAGCTTGACAGTTCTCAAAATGTTGAATTGAACAATGTCGGAGCAAATATTGAAGTTTCTGAAGCAGAGAATTGCTCTGCTGGCCCTGGGCATGAATCTTCATCCTTAACTGAAGTCTTCGAAAATGATTTTGCCGCATCACTGTCTCTCGTGGATAAAACCAATGATCTTGTTGATTCTATCCATACAAATATATTGAGCATTCCAAATGCTGAGAATTTGAATACAATCCCTATTCTAGAGGATGACTTTGTGGAGGATCAAAGTGATAGAAATGTAGTAGGTGCTATTGAGTGTAGCATGGAAACTGGAACACAAGTTCAAACAGATGGTTTGGAAGTCCATGATTTATATGCATCCTTGGCTATTGGTTCTAAAGAAACTGATGAATTTACTGATATTCAAGCTTCCTTTAATGGTGACCCACCATTAGAGGAAAATGGAAACAACTTGCTACGGCAGTTAAATGAGGATCAAATTGTTGCTTCTGGCATGGAGTGTGATGGCAAGGATGCAAGGTCTGACTGCATATTTATTGAAAATGCTAAAGTAGATTGTTTACAATCTGGAGCACTTGGTTTCGATGAAAAAGAGAGTTCATTGAAAGATGAAGAAATCCCAGTCTGTCAGGAAGCTGGACTACAAAGTACTATGTGCCCTGAAATTAGGAGTCCTTTTGTGGATCAGAATGATGTAAGTTCTCCAGTTTGCCTCAAGTTAGATGTCTCTTTTCATATATTTTATTTGTTGGATTTGTCTCTTTTTCTTTTACTAGACTCATTTAGTATATCTGATATACCTGACAAAAAAATATTGTTGGCAGAAATCTGTTTTTATTTCAACATTATTTTTTTAATTGAAACTGTAATTCTGGACATGGTTGAATATAATTTGGTAATGGATTTTGGATTTTAAGCAGGAGCGGAAATTGAATTTTGAAAGTGGTGTTCTTCATATATCATTTTTTGCACTTTCTTAGTTCTCATAACAATTAAAGCGAATTTGCTTGGACTAGTGTGTTGTGGTTGTCAATCCTTTTCTGTCTTGTCACTAATTTGTTGTTTTGTATCATGCCATATTTTTTGTGTTATTTCCTGAAGCAGGTCATGCTTATCATGCCATATTTTTAGTGTTGTTTCTTGAAGCTGATCATGTTCAACATATGTTGTACTTTAACATACAATATGTTATTGAAGTATTGTTTACTATAAATGCAATTAGAAGCATGTAGGATTGTTTTTCATTAATTTCCATATAAATTAACTACTCAAGCCTTACATTTGTATCAGCCCTAAAAATAAAATTGGTACCAAAGAGATATGGTGCAGTAAGGTAACCTGTAGGCTCCTAAGGTTCAGAAAAATAGCAATGCTAGTTATAGCCTGTATTTCTGTATTTTTTTTAACATTGCAACTATTCTGCCCACCACTTTTATCATTAAGGTAGTAGTGGTGAGTACCTCATCTTGCTCGAAAAGCCCTCCATTCTACCAGCAAGTTCCCTAACTTCTTCTAGCACTTTGCCACTTCTCATTGACATTGCCTTAAACTGCACCGTTGACGTTGTTCTTGATTTATACCTATAAACTTTTTATTTATTGTGCTTGTTCATGTTCTCTTTCTACTGAAGTGGTTTAAATATATATTATTGTGGTTCTGCATTGCAATGACTGTATATGCTAAGTATTTATGAAATTTGATTTTGAAGCAAAATGTGATGTGTTACTTGCCTTTGGCTAGGTAGTTTTAATTAAGATGATGTTTATGTGATATTTCTTTACTATTTTATTCTTGCCTAATTGAGTTCTATGGCTTACATGGTGCAGGAAAATGACATGATTGCTAATGACACAGGTTTGCTCCTAAATGCTCTTCACTGTTTATTTTATGAAAGTGCCTCAATATTTATAGCCATATGGAATTGATCTATCAAAGACTAACCACTTGAGCATTACCACAGTTAAAAGGCTCTCCATTTCCTTTTCCTGAAATTGTAGAAAAGCTGTATTTATTGTAGGAGAGTATATATAGTTGTCTATCAAGTAGCCTTCTGCCATCTAATTAATTAGTTAATTTTAGTCACAAATTAATCTCCCAGAGTCCATCAGTCTCCATTTTAGATGTCGGCTTCCTTTCCTCAACACTTCCTTCATGACTCTTGTAAGAGAAGTTATTTTGTGCAGTTTATTGTTAGTGGACACTGGTTCCACCCTTTTCAATTAGTTGGGAATATGCAAATAAATATTAATGTCTGACAAATTTAGGCCTTGGTGAAGCAGGATATTGAAGCTTTTATTACTGCTATTTCTTATGCTTCTTTGATTTGTATTAATTTATTCTGTGTGTATACTCCCAGGGTTTTTGAATGTTGGTGATGATGAGATAATTGATGATGATGATGATTATCAATCATGTGCTGAAGGAACTAACCTTGAAAATAGCGGATGGTCTTCCAGGACCAGGTTTGTTTGTGCAAAACTCTAGTTACTAAACTTTCTCTGCATAGAAAGTAAATGAACTATTTTTTCCTCATTGTTGTTTTGTAATCATTAATTTTGCTGTG